>JAPYMA010000301.1:0-15228 GCA_035041965.1 Anisakis pegreffii | reverse complement strand
TTTTTTTCTTATTATTATTATTATTATTATTATTATTATTATTATTATTATTATTATTATTATTATTATTATTATTATTATTATTATCACTCTGTTGCATGTACAATTAAATTAAGGCCGTGGGCTGATGTCTGAATGGAAACCAGACCAGGCTCAGCCGTCTCTCAAAAAGGGTCTGTGGCTGGCTAATCAAAGATTGTTAAAATAGGCCCAAAATGACGGAATCTAGACCAGAATGCAGACAGAGTTGTTTTGAACAAATCGCTGATCAAAAAAAATTGTCAGTGTCATATTAATATTCTTATTCCAGCGTCGCTATCTTATTACTGCTAATATTATTGCTATTATTATTGTTACCACTATCATCATGGTTATTATTATTATTATTATTATTATTATTATTATTATTATTATTATTAGTTATTATTATTATTATTATTATCATTATTGTTATTATTAATTCATTGTGATTTTGATTAAAGTGTTCCATGCTTCATTCGAATTATCGACGTTAACTTACTGACTTGACCGCCGTCGTCTTATTTTCATCGAATCAACGAGTAACGCCGTTAAAACTTTCTGTTAACGGCATCGCTCAACTGTGGAAATAATAAACAAATATTTGCAACCTGAAATTTACTTCCAACATCCAACTGAAAAATCTTCATTATGTTACCAATTACTTCACATTTTTTTACATTCTCACATTCAATTCGCTAACCAAACACAGACAATCCCTAAATCCCAGGGGAAAAGCTGTCGAATAGACTCTAGACACCTACACGAAAAGTGGGCAAGTTCTAGAGGATTCCCCCCCCACCCATTTCCCAAGATATGCCGCTCACTCGATCAAAAATTTGACGAACGAAAATTGTTTGCAGTGCTTCGGAATTCAGCTTTTCAAGATCCAACGCATATTGTTCAGAGGGATCACAATAAGGATGGAATATGTGAGATGTGATAATCTGAAAAATGCACCGAATTGTAAACAATTCAGGCACACAGCACTAATTTGAACTGAACTTGATATGGGTACACATTGTCGCATCGAGTTGTTGTTACATTTTTAATGAGGAGTGTGCGACAGAATTTTGTATTCCGTTTATTCCCATGGAAGTTTTTCTTTTCGAGCAACAAGAAAAATCAATGCGAAAAATTGTTCGCTTTCCAGAGAAATATTGAAATCTTTTGCATTTTTACTTTGGTCAATAAAAATTTTTTCCTTTTGGTTTACTTTTTCCACTGAATTTTCGACAGTTCAATTTTTTCCAATATTTTTTCAACAATGAGAAATATTATTACCTTGATTACCATTGTTGGTACTATCATTATTGTTATTAGTTTTATATATTATATTGCTATAATTACTGTTACTATTAGACAGGTGGATGATACCTGTTCAGGTAATTTAGCATTGATTCGATAATTAATGCTGCTTAATACCATAGCTCTGATGAGCTCTCGTTCACCCCTTCGGAATACTGCATATTGCACTAACTGTTCAACAATTATCAAGCTATAAAATGAAATTGGCATTGATTGGCCCCACGAGGTTCAAATAACTGAACGCAGAAACAAGCGTAAATGGATGTTTTCCGGAAATGGCGTGCAGATTCTTCATTTGAAAGGATATTTTCGTGTGATTTTCCATCAAAATACAATTTTTCAGCTTCATTTCATTTCTATAATTCCGAAATCTTTCGAGTGTAATTTCTCAATTTGAGAGATATTGCTGTGGTGGAATTTTGAGAATTTATCGTATCTCAAGATGAACAAGAGTTGGATCTGTGAGTTGGATCGTGAAAGGCAGATCGGATATTGACCCGATCAATCTGTCTAAAGAAATTTAGCCTAACGACAGTTTGCCTAAAGACATATTGCCTAACGGAGAGTTTGCCTAAGGAACAGTTTGCCTATTAGGCGAAATACCTATTAAAAAACCGTAAGTTAGGCAAGCTGTCCGTTCGGTAGACTGTCCGTTAGGCAAACTGTCCGTTAGGCAATGTGTCTCTAGACAAACTGTCCGTTAGGCAATGTGTCTTTAGGCAAACTGTCCGTTAGGTAGACTGTCCGTTAGGCAGACTGTCCCTTAGGCAATGTGTCTTTAGGCAAACTGTCGTTAGGCTAAATGTCTTTATGCAGATTGACCGGTCACGGATTTATTCAGACATTCTTGAATAAAGTAGTGATCTTTTTTTCTTCTTTTTTTTTGCCTCAGTCCCCTTCCCCCCCACCAGCACCCCTCCAGCACCCCTCTCGTACCTCCTAAAATACTATCTCGAACTCTCTGGGGACACATACACCCTCGGTTTAGAAACTCTACAATAAAGGGAAATCGATGACCCTCGTACACGTATGGCAACATTACCGACGCAAACAAGTGGATTTCATAGCCGCTTGTAAATCTAAGCCTAGGCCTGAGCCTGAGCCTGAGCCCGAGCTTGATTACGTCACGAGTTAAGGCATTCAGCAACCAGATAGGGCTCAAATACTTGCACACATGCACGCATGTATATTGCACCAGAATCGTACACGATAATGCACTCAGGCATTTGCGATCATTTGGCTCGAAATGCATTCTGAGTCTGATACAAACCATTTGCACTGAATCTTTTCAAAATTTCTCATTAAAATTTTCAATTCCGAATAAAATCTGTAGGTTTTCACGTTCCATCAAGTCCACACAAGTGGATTTTGGCTAAAACTAAGTTTATGATAATACAAACTTTTGATTACCGAATAATATGCGAGCAGATCCAATGATTTGACTTGTCTCGTTCGAAAATCATAACAATGAATGATCAAGCGTGAAAATGATCTTCCTTGTCGCCAATATTAACTGAATATCAGAGAAGACTTGCTTGTTGTGACAACTCATGATCAGAGTGTGTTTCCTGGCGAGATCGCATCTCAAAATAACAGTACCATTTTCTAAGGTTGATTAGACTATTTTTTCTGGCTGCCTAAATCTGTTCGGATATGACATGTTCGGATATGATATTAGGCGAAATACCTATTAAAAAACCGTAAGTTAGGCAAGCTGTCCGTTCGGTGGACTGTCCGTTAGGCAAACTGTCGTTAGGCTAAATGTCTTTACGCAGATTGACCGGTCACGGATTTATTCAGACATTCTTGAATAAAGTAGTGATCTTTTTTTTCTTCTTTTTTTTTTGCCTCAGTCCCCTTTAAATATGTAGCAGATGCGTTCGGATATAGCACATCCGGATCCATCACTTACTGCGTCCACCCTCGCGTTATCTAGCTCTTTTTTTGAGGCTCTACTCTCGTTCCACACATGTATCTGCTTAACAGCCACATTCAGATTTGATATATCACAATAAGAATTTCCTTAATCCCACGAAATATTCTCATACCACTCCTGCACATTCTAAGCACAGCTTCATTGCTTACATTATCCAAACGATGCGGACAGACAGCTGTTCTAGGGTTTTGGAATCCTAGAATAACGGTCCTTATAAGGTGCTGATCCTGCATTGGGCAAGCAAACGTTTGATCCGATTCCTGATGCTCAGAAGCAGTGTTTCTAGTCTCATGTGTAAGACTGATGGTGGTGGGAAACCGGGAACTTCAGGGACCCCGTCCCCAATTCGTTGTTCTCAACTGTGTTCGAGCGAGCCGACCGTATTTCAGTCTGTAACTACGAAACATCATCAACAATTTTACTCGTGCTCGACTTTTAAACTGTCCTCGCAAATACCATGTTGGATTGTGAAGCTGTTCCGTTTACGGTCCTTGTTCCGATCTCATTCAAATGGAATGAACAATTTGAAGCATTCTCAGAAAGAATTAACGAAATCAGTTGGGAAATTTTCCGACCTTATGATATACGCTTAATATTTTGAGCGTTTTTTCTCAATTTATTGTTAAAAAGGAATTTTATTATGTTTTTATCGTTGAATGAACATATTTCAAGCGTAATATTACGTTAATTGCCGCTATTCAAGTTCACTGTATAATTAGATGAAGAATAATCTCACATCATTTCACATTCTACTCTCATTTTGAAACTTAAAATGAAAGTTGAATGTGAGGTTATTCTTCAACTAATTAGACAGTGAGCTTTTGATGATAATAATTTGAAACGTCTCGAGAAATTTCTTATGAAAACATCTCACTCGCTTAGTACACTCGAAAATGCATTGTATGAATGCTGGAATTTCTCAATTTTTTTTTCATTTTTCTATTCATTTTTCCATAAAGATGACTTATCTTCAATTGATATTTTCGCCATTTGTTCACATCATTGGTATATTTGCGTCATCACTTTTTCATATTTTCATATTGTTCGCAGTCTTTTTTTTTTCGCTCCCAACGGAAATTCAAGTGATATCTCTTGGTTATGAGCGAGATGAAACGAGATTGGTGATGAATTGAGACATACAGAAATAGAAAATAACGTAGGCGATAAGGCATATGGGTGGACGGAAAAATTCATGTTTAATTGCATGCATACTTGATGACTAAATGAAACAGCTCTCGAAGCATTGTCCACCTATGGAATTGCGATCCAGCCTAAGGATTGATTTAAACCCAGTTTTCAAGGTTTAAGCTTAACCTAAGGCTTGGTTCAAGCCTGGTTTTCTAGGTTTGGGCTTTGTCTAAGGCCGGGTTTAAACCTAGTTCTTTAGGCTTGGCTTGGCTCAAGCCTGGTTTCTTAGGTTTGAGATTAACTTAGGCTCGGCGCCTGCAATGCATTCATGCCTATGTTAGCGAATGCATGCATGATGTCAATTCGATGCAATTCAGTCATCGCATAATTACTCTTGCTCGAAGCACTCTAATGAGCACATTTTTTTGTAGCGTGTTAAAGCAAGACTTTTGCTTTTGATGTTAATAATAATTATTATTGTTGTCATTATTTTCATTCTTATTGCTATCACTATTATTATTATCACTCTTACTTCAGACAGAAAGACACACCCTTTGAGGTTTATATAGGTCGGGTTGGATGGACACAATTTTATTGCTTTCATTCGTCAGTTGAGAGCTCTACTTGAGCTCTTATAATCCACCCTTTCAGGAGGGTATCGGCTCATGTTTTTTGCGTTGTCACCACGAGACAGTGTAGCTGTTTTGAACGGTAATATCGCCATTCGAACCTGTCGCATAGGTGATATTATGATCAATGGTCACATTCCGCTTAAGTGATTGATTGATCTGTACACCTTAACTGATTGATCTGATTGGCTGATCATTGAATGCATCGACTCCAGTATTTGGGATAACACCCTCGCAACCGTAACTTTACTCATCTGAATGTTGAGCTGAGCGTTAACCTTTTTGAAGTGACGGATATAGTCAGATATCCCGCAACTTCGATACTCGTGGTCCTCTCGTTTTTCCTGGTCCATCCGATACCCTGGTCTCCCGTTTAGAAAAATTTTAATACCTAGAATGATACAGATGGAACCGAGCCCAACGTCCAATGGCTCAACTTAAGCTTTAGCTTTAGCGCAAGGCGATTTGAATGCGACACGTTTTGAGTTTGCAATCCACAAGAGAGAGGGAGCCGAAAGATTCGAAGGCAGGTTCAGAGTTGAAATGCGGGATACAGTCAGGGTTACGTACGAGTTCTGTAATTAATTGTTGTTTGGGTATATACCTGAATTGAATTTCAGGTTTTTTTAGCCCCGCAAAATGCTTCGGTCTCGTCTAGTAGCAACCTGCTTGATTTTGAGTATTGTTGTGCCTCAACTGACGATCGCAACCGGGTCGTTTGGGCATCGTAATTGGGAGGATGCGGAAAGAACACGACGTTTAAGTGCCGAGCGACGGCGACTGTTGGAGAAGCTGGGATTGGGCGAGAACGACATCCCGCGAGTGGATTTCTCAAAACTGGCCTTGAACAGACATATCGCAAACATTGAGGCGGCGGATGGCAGCGGCACGTTCGGGGGCACCGATGAGGAACGCATTGTGATCTCAAATCCACAAGGTGTGATTGTAGTGTTGTTTAGATTGGTGTGGTGTGGTGTGGTGCGGAGGTCGGGGACTTTCGGGGATGATCCGTTCCCGATGCCTCGTTCCCGTCTCCGTTTTTTTCGAGCCGCCCGCATTTTCAGGATCTCCGAGCGTAAAATTTTGCCCGTAAGTTTCCCCGTCAACGCATCACACACTAGTTTCGTCGATATAAGCCTGGCAAATCATAGCCAGCCACAGGCTCGGTAACGTCGGCCACTTCTAGACATCATTCTCCTCGCGAACTGGAATCGAACCTATCGTTAGCGTATCGATCAATTCACCCTGATCAGTCCAATAGTTCTCGCTGAAAATTTTCGAGCTATGGCCACTTCAAGTAATCTTTTGCGATAGAATGCTAAGATTAGTACGTGCGGAACTGATTCGCTTACTGATTATCTGTGGCAAAACCTTGAAGTGATCCATTTCAATCAGGCAAACTCTCAGAAATCCGCAATTTATCCCACTCGAATCACGCCAAATCTCGCAAGATCCGGTATGCGATCCGCATAAATCCATCAAGTGCCGATATGCATGCCAAATCCGATCGATTCCAGATGATCCACACTGTGTGACGCTCATCGGTGAGTTGCTCACGAACTGTGTCCACTTCGATATTGATCAAGTGACCAGAGCGATTGCATCAGCCTATTTGGTGCTCACTCTGGCAGACGAAATCGTTAGCGAAACACTGCAACTCAACGAAATTAAGGCGGATGAAGGTTTGAAAAATTCGACATTAAGTTTTTCAAATTCAAAAAAATAATATCAAAAAATTTACGCTGTTTTTCAATGATCATTTTGAAGGAGGGCTGAAGAGTTCATAGTTGTTCAATTTTTGATTTTTTCACCCAAAAAATCTCGGTTAGAAGCTCAGAGATATGCACAAGAGTTTCGACAGGTCTTCCATAAGTATGATCGGTTCGCTAAAGACATTACAATTACGTTTGAAATGCCATCAAATTTTGTCGTTCCGCAGAGTGAATGGTTTCGCTTTTGGAAATTTTTTTAGAAATCCTCCCAAACGATATTATCGAGTTATCGTGAATCGATAAGATATTGCACGTTGATCAATGAAACGTTGAATGTTAATTGAGAAAACGTTATTTCAAAGAAAAATTTCTCACCGTCAAACACTGGTATGTTACGGGGTAGCGGTCGGGACGGCGAAACAAGCGCCCCAAAATTGTCTGTCCGCCACCGCACACTGCTAAAAACAATGAAGTGCAGTGGTGAAGTTTGACTTTTCAGTGTTTGCAACAACATTTCTAGTCAAAGGTTTTCAAAAATAAATTTGAGATTTTGCATCAAAAGATTTTTTTTGGTAGGTTTCTGCTTTTTTTCCCATTTCCATCATTTTTTCTCGAAAATCTCTCACGATCAATGAATTTTTCCTTTTTGTTTCAAAATTTCCTCACAATCAATAAATTTTTCAACATGGAATTCCGACAGGCATATGGATTGTTCGTTGCCGATTTCAGGTCTTAGAAGAACCCTCTTAACGCAACGTGTCAGTGGAATGCCTGGGGAAACGATTCAGATCGATATCACAGACGTAGTCAAGGAGTGGTCACTAGAGCCACAGACTGCACACACACTACAGGTCAATACGTCGGATTAACTGATTTTCACATAATTCGTTGAAGAGACACCCCAATATGATAAGAACACTTGAATGTTACAATATAACGGAGTTACAACAGTTCAATAGGTTGAGCGTTCTCATTGGAAAACACGATCAGCTAGGAGGCATGGCGCAAGTTCAATGCACGTCTGAATCACACGAATTTCTGATTAGTTCTTCTTGTTTCGGCGGAATATTTACTTTATTAGCGCAATGCTTATTTATTGAATTGGTATTTGACCGCGTTTAATTATGCAAAGTATTCACGGCGACTAATTATTTACTCGGTAGTGTTCGGTTGGTTGGCCTGCTCGTCTAGCCAGCTGGGTGACGGCGTAAATTGAGGCTAAAACAATGTGCGGCACGGAAACATTGCGAGCACATTGTGGCCAGCAACGTTGTAAACGTTTGATAAGCTGCTGCTTGACAATTCAGGTAATCCAGGTATTGGACCGGATTTTCGCAAGGCATTCGTTCGGTACATTCGAATGCATTTCTATCGCATTTGATTGCAACTTTCCAGTGCAACCTCACAATAGAATGCTTAACGGAAGAAATGCATGAATATTGAATTCAAGATAAATTTTGTTTTTCATTTCAACGGAAACATTTTCATATTTCATTTCAGATGCTCCGATGTGAGCTATGCAACGAACAGAACGACTGTACACTGTGTGCTTCGCAGCAATTCATTGATAGCGATCGGAAGGTGGCTCCGGTCATCCAGATCTCTCTGGATGGTCCAGAGTCACACCGAAAACGGCGATCAACTGCATGCGCTCCGCATGGATCATGTTGTCTGCATTATATGTATGTGAATTTCACCGAGATAGGTCAGTTGATCAGCTGCTTTCCCTATGTTAGATTTCAGTACGTCTAGTCTTCTTCTTCTTCAAAACATCACGCGAAATTCCATAGGTATCCTTTATCTCTGCGAATGAGTTGAATTCCAGCACAATCATACGATAATATCGCTGAATTGATTGAGCTTCGCACACTCCGAGACTAATTTGAAGTCTTCTCGGGCATTCAGCTTCCCAAAAACATTTTACATTGTTGGAAAATTTTAGCTTAAGATTGATTTCAGTATCGCAAATAAAGTGAATTCTCCAAAATTCTCCAGCATTTTCCCAAAACTTCCCAAAAAATTTTCCCACCGTTCTCACCCTGTTCACATATTCTATCGTAAAATTCTTCCTCAGTTCAGGTTTTGACAATTTCATCATTGCGCCACACGGTTATTCGGCGAACTACTGTGCTGGTCGTTGCGCGAAGCATGAGAATATGAACGGTCACCGACGTCTACTGCAAAATATCACTGAGCCGTGCTGTGCACCAGCAAAATATGATCCATTCGAAGTGCTCTACGCAGTTTCCGAGACGGACATACGTAAACGACTTCTACATGGCATTACAGTATCCGAATGTGGATGTCTTGCTTAGATGCGAAGACCGGGGGGGGGAAGGTGGTTGTGGTTCAAAGGTCAGCGCTTGAGCTCTAAAGTTTAGAGGTCAAGCTGAGCATTCTGGTCTCTGACACGAAACTAGTCAAAGCAGAAGCTTGGGTCCTCCACCAAACAACCATATTCATATCCATCTATTTGTGTTCAGGAATTTGATGTGGTATTGAACTACGGCGAATCTCTCCTGTTACATTGCTAGGATATATCTTTTGCAGAGTCTGATTCTGGTCTCATTTCGTTGTATCTCTTGTTGTGTTGCACTGTTTTGTTCTGGTACATGGTGAATTTTTCAAAAAGTTTGGAATTTTAGAAAAATTTCTGCAAAAATTTCGAGTGATCTCATCAAAATAGGCACTATTTTATGGATTTGTATCATTTATACGATATTTTTACCTGTTTTTTCAGTAAAATGATGTGAAATTCCGTTATTTTTGAATGATTATACTCCGATTTTTCATTTTTCGGTTCTTCATTCTCATTTTTACTTGAGAATTTCCCAAATTTCCAATTCAATTCGTGTTTTTTTTCATAGAAGTTTTCTTCCTCTCTGTTTCACAATCTTCGCATTCGGTGAATCTTTTGAATGGTTTGCAATTTTCGATGCAATGTGATGAAAGTTCGAGGAAAATCATCAAATTTTCCTTAAAAAAGTGGAAAGTAGTGAGGAGTGGGAATTTTGTTCCAATTTTTCCTATCCAATAAACAACTGAATTCAACAGATAATATTAACAATAAATTAAAAGGTCCGAAATTTGGATTTTCAATTAATTTTTTCATAGTTATTAGTTTTGGGACGGCAATACACGGGCATTGCTTTATACATAATCAGCATTATTATTACTCTTATTATTATTATTGTTATTATTATTTGTATTATTATTATTACTCTTATTATTATTATTATTATTATTATTATTATTATTATTATTATTATTATTATTATTATTATTATTATCAACACCATAATTATTTATATCATTACTGGTCTTTATTACAGTCATTCTATTCAGTGTATCACTATGATCTCATATAATATATACCATATAAATTTATGCGTTTGTCGTTGGTGTACGCTGGAATAAATTTCATCTCTGTCGTTGAGTTGTTCCTTTGCACATTCCCACCGACGAATGAATTTCAATTTTTACGAAATTTTCACGAGAAATCAGATTGTTCCATAAAAAATTATTTATAATTCAATTTTCGATCATTTCGCATCAAATTTTCCAATAACCGAATGCATTTCCATATCAAGCGACACAAAATGAGACTCAAATCAGCGATTTATAATTTCATTTCGGTTATTTTTTGCAAAATTTTGAAAAATTTTTCGAATGGATTTCCTTTTCTGACAGAATTTTCATTTTGATTGTCACAGTTAATTTGAGACTCTGATTGGAACTTTGCTTATGCTTGAGTACATTTCAAGTTGATGAGTGCTGAATTTATAAACAGCAGCAGCAGCAGGTAATTTCTACAGAATGAACCAATTTTAGGTTGGAAGAACGCGGAATTTGAAAATTTTCTGATGTTTTTCCAGAAATTTCAGGTTTATTAGTTGTAGGGAATTCGGGATGAGTGTTTTTTTTGATCCCAAAGTAACAATTTGGCATACGTTGTTGGGTACATCTTAACTGTTGTGATTGAGAGAAAGTAATTTTGCAGCGTGACCTAAAATTAAATGGTACCGATCTGTAGTTTCCAATTGCTTAGCACTTGTTTTTGCATGGAAACTTAAGAATTGCTCTCAAATTATAGTACTTTGATTGGGAATTTGCGAGGTTTCCGCTGTTGCAAAACAACATTCAATCAGATGTCTGATTTGAAACTAAATGAGAGTCTATTTGAGTCACAAGAATAATAATACCAATAATTGTTGTTGTTTCCACTTGTTCGGAAATACAAAAATTATTCAATGGATACGAATAATGGAATGAAACTCATGACCTTATCACTGCAATTATCTTATTATTTATCCCCCAAAGCCTAATTAGTTTCAAGGAACTGAAATTTTTTGCAGACACAGCGCTGTAATTAGTGATCCAATTAGGTTGTTTTCGCCGTGAAGGTTGACTAGTTTAGAATCTCGGCAAGTGACAGCTGTAGGAAAATTTGGGGATCGCAGATAAAATCTTTGTAACTGAAATAGAAATCATTTGTGTGCAACAGTTCTGTGAACAATTACAGTATGGAAGAAAAAATGAAAATTTAAAAAAAAATCAAAAATGATCAATTTCGCTGAGCAAACGGGGAGGAGGTTTATACTAATGTAACACAGTCACAAATGGAGTCGTTTTGCTCATATCGATCGAGTAAAATAGTGAAATGAATGTGAAAATTGAAAATGTTTGGTTAAGAAGTAGTAAAATTTTCTCAACTCACTGCTGTTAGGGTCTTTGCTTCAGCTTAACGTGATTCAGGGGCTTGCATTTAGGGGCTTTGGGTTTTGCCGGAGACAATTTCCTTAGTTGTACGACTATGCTCAGATCTGGTTCAGATTACAATTCATCTGTAGTTTTATCAGAACGATCCAATACGGTCGCTCCTCTTCACACCACTTTTGCGTTCAGTGTTGACACGTTTGAACTGGTGATGGCTTTCCAGACGAAATTTCGGCTCGTTTGGAATCCGACCGAGCTGACCTTCCGGCATTCGAGATTCCAGACAACTTGCGGGATCGTTGCATAGGAATTCGACCGAATAGATATCTTAAGATTGCGACGCTCGGAACGGCGACCGAACTCGCAAATTATTCGGCCGGAATTCGAATGCCGCAAATCCGAGCAAAATTAGTTGGATTTTTCTGAGCGACCGCCATCATTACTTTGAAACAGATTCAAAACCGTCGGTGACCCATCCGAACGCTTTTCTGAAAGCCTCTATCACTATAAATATGCATGATTTAAAAAAAAACACAGGAATTTGTTACTGTTCACGTTGACTATGCAAACCAATAGTGCCGGCACCTCTTAGAAGAACGAGGAGGGGTGGGGGAGGGGAGAGAAGAGAAGGGGAGCAGTATTTGGGTGTATTTCATGTTAGCTGAGAAATTTGGTGAATCGTTGTTGATGAATTCATTTTCCAATAATTCCTCAACAATTAACCAATAATGCTGTCGAAATAACTGGTTGATGAGAGTGAATCAGTTGGTTTGACGCAAGCAATCGACGAACTACGGACATCCGCAGACTGAACGATCTCTGCGATAGCTCAGAGATAGAGAGCATCACCCAACCGGTAGTCGCTCCTCGACCGGTTCGACTGCTGTTCCGTCGGGAAAGAGCCAAGCTCGAAATCAAATTGCCAAGACTGATCCAGGTTGATTGGCCAGGCTAGTGACTGATTATCAATGCATGTTTTTATGAGTAGATCAGTTCGCTGTGATTGTAGCATTTCAAACTCATCAAATCAGTGGCTCACAATATGTGCACTGAAGAACTGATTGCGATCTTAACACAACCAATCGGCCGAAGCTGAAACACAATCTCCGCGATAGTTCAGAGACGGAGCGCCGCTATCTCACCTGTGCTTTTGGTACTTAGGCAGTTCGATTGCCGTTCCCCGGGGAAGGTTTTTGCGGAAACCGACCGGGTGGTATGTCCCAGCATCATTTTGCGAATATAATCTGAATATTTCACCACGAGTCTAGGTGTAACTATTCTTTATTTATTTATTCCTGTATGAATTCTTTGATTTCGTTCAATTTCGTTTCGGATTTATTGGAAACGTATTCAGCTGAATGTTTCTATGTTTTCAAAATATCTACTCTCCAAACACCATTCGTATTTGCTTATGTTTCAATTCATTCTCAGTAATATTATTCGTGATGAACGAAGTGAAAACTCTTGAATTTTAAGTATTATAATAATGGAACCCATGCATAATTCATCAACAGAGTGACTAGTTTGCATAGCGATTAGTTGTGCAAGAATTGATATGAATACACAACAGAGAATAGTCATAATGAGAACAGCAACCGAACGAGTCTACAGAGAACAAGCGGCTACCAAAGGCTAAACATAGGTTTGGACAGATCTGAATCTAGTCAGCTGCTAGCTCTAGAAGCTGTCTGAATCAAAAGGATAGAAAAGAATGGCCTAAAATTACTTGAAATATCCTATTTTCAACTTTTCATTGTGGCGATTAGAATGTTAATAATAATTAAAGAACAATAATACTGACAATAATGATGATAGTAATAGCAATAGTAATAATAATAATAGTAATAATAATAATAATAATAATAATAATAATAATAATAATAATAATAATAATAATAATAATAATAATAATAATAATAATAATAGTAATAATAATAATAATATAATAATAGTAATAATAATAATAATAATAATAATAATAATAATAATAGTAATAATAATAATAATGATAATAACATTGATAATCAAGAATCCTTCAGCAAATATATCACTTCGATGAGCGTGTAGATCACTAAAACATTCATTTGTTTAAGCACAGAGTATTTTACCTGATAATCAATTATTTCCACGAAATTTGCTCTTTTTCATCGATATTTGTGAGGGTATTTTTATTCTGAATAATCTCGCAGATCACAGGATTTTCTTATTATTTTTACACAATTTCATTATTTTTCTTGAAATTTTCTCTTTAAGACAGATTCATTTCGCAGGAATTTTAAAGTTTTCCATGGTGAATCGCATGCAACTTCATTAATTTCTTATTTTTATTTAAAGATTGCGACGTTTTCAGAAAGCTCTGTCGCCGGAATTTTAATAAATCCCGATGATTTGGTCGCTGGTTAGGCTTCCGAGAGCTTTCCGATGACGTAGTTTATGATATTTGTGAGAATGAATGTTCTTTCTAGATACGCTTGAATGACATTCTATGCTTTCATATGATCATCACTGCTTAGGCTTAGTGTTTTTTTGTGGGAAGATGTTGAGTATTTTTCGAATTCTAGAACAATTGAAAGTGAAGTCAATTGAAAGTAATGAATTCCACGACATTTGCTCTCTTCTTTCTATTTTGCATTCTTAAATTGGTTTCGTTTTTTTCGGTTTTTTTTTAATCTTCAAACTGATTTTCGCTAATTTTTGGATAAAATTAACAGCAACAATAATGCAATAGTTGTAATCATGAGAATAATATTGATGAGAATAATAATACATACACACAATCGGAAACACTAAATCAACCACTTATGAAAGGGCAATTTTGAGCAGGTGATTTCATAGATTTAACTTACATAACATGTTTTTTTTTGTTTTTCATTCAGCGATAGATATGGATTTGAATTTCAATTGAATATTCGACGGTATTCACTCAATTCTGCATGGAATTCACTCGCAAATTCAGCATTTCGACTTGGGTCTCTGGACTTCGTTTGGATGTATTTTAGTAGATTAGAGCAAACATGAGCCAAATCAGCTCGGATCAGTTTCGAGTTTAGGCTTACCTTTAGGTTCAGCAGGCTTCAGCTTAGGCTTAGGCTTAGGCTCGAGCTCAAGCCGAAGTGTTGGCTTACATTTAAGTTCAGGCTTAGATTTAGGTCTTGGCTTAGGCCTAATTTTGGGCTTAACGTTGAGCTCATATCCAATAGTGCGGAGCTGAACCCGTCTGTGATGTTAAGTCCATGTACGGGAATTTGTTTACAGATTTTTTGAATATTGTCGAAACTAAGCCCTCTTGATTATCTCTTGAATGAGATCTAACTTTGTCAAAGATTTTGGACCGATGCGTTCTGAATCGAATCGAACTCACGCCTTCTGAACAGATCCGATCCTCAAAGCCCAGCATCGTTACACCAGTACACTATCGGCCCATTGCTCAACAATTTCTATTCGATTTAAGTACTATCTTCTTTATATGCTGGCTTTTCGCGCTGGTCGTGACAAGTATCTCAGAAATTCGATCATAGGGAAGTGGTGTATAAAGTTGGTTTTTTTTTTCAGATTTTTAAGTGTTTTCGAAAAATTTCTTGCCGTCCAAATGTGTCATCCAGATTTCAGCAGTCATTCAGATATGTATGACTGAGTCCACTATCACTAGTCTATAGTAGCGATCCCCACATTCGGGAGTTCACCACTACCTCATTCGATGGTCTGGCAGCCGTCATTCCCCCACCCCCTCTCTCTCTTTCCCGTAACAATAATTGACTATTCTGACGCTTGACATCAGAAC
>JAPYMA010000300.1:0-78928 GCA_035041965.1 Anisakis pegreffii | reverse complement strand
AACCATCTGGATAGTCTCAGTGTTTCGGCGGCGCGTGCATTTATTTCTGCTGCATTCAAGCCGCTGGTCTTCTGGTTCTGCTTGTACTACATAAGCAGAATAATGCCTGGTCAGGCTTCCTTCCCATCGTACTAATCGCTCCTTCTAGTTTACAGCTTTCATCTAGATTTGCTCACTCCTTAGCTTTACCTTTATATACCTTTCTCAACCTCAGCTGGCTACTAGAGCACTTGAGATCTTCTTAATAACCTAATTATAAAGAGACATTGGGATGAAATTCAGGTGATGAAGTACCGTTATGTTTTAGGTATCAGTAGCTTGAATGTTGTCCTCGATACATTTGTATTAATAATTTCAATACCAATACATACGTTCATATGCTTATAAAAATTTATTGAGGTATTAATGGTGGCGATCCGCCTTAGCGGATCGCAAGCGGCAATCGCCACGAACAAACAATCGAATCGCAATGGAAGAAAGAATCGCAGTCGAAGTGCAATCGAAAAAAGAATCGCAGTCGAAGAGCAATCGAAGAAGGAATAAACGGAAGTAGAATCGTCGCAAAGGAAGAAGATAGTGGACGCGCGAAATGGACGATAACGAGCGAAAACTCATCAGATTATCGTGTAAGGCGGACCAAAATCAAAAAAAATGTTAGTTGGAGAGAACATTCGGGAGGTTGAGAGATGATACATGGGTTTGGATGAGGAAGCTGAATGAAACAAATGAAAAATTTTGTTAGATTATTTTTTTGCAGATATGAATATTCGTTATGACTTCGCGAGCCAATATGGCGCAGGGCTCGTCCAACAAAGAGACCGAGGTTGCAAACTGTCGAAGTTCAGTACGATTCAACGTGATTCACAAGGACTACTGGTGTTAGCTAGTGTTCTTTATGTAGGTTTCATGCTTGTTCGACGAATTGATTATTAAGATTCTCTAAATTTAATTCCATCTAGGAACTGAGAGTTTTCAATCATACTTATGAAATTCTTCGTTTTATTCAGGCAATATGGAATTCAACGAGACGAGTCGGCGAATAATCGCAGTGGTTCTGTGAATGAAGACGAGGCATTGTAATGGTAAACTTTTCTGTTGTTTTGATTTGATGTAAGGGAAGCTTCTTTTTGAAAACAGACGTTTTGTTAGTGAATTTTATTCCATGTCTAGATTTCGGTTTTTGAACGAATATTATGTATCCTTGTATGTATTAATCATCCATCCTTGCTATATTGGAAACTGGAAGAAGGGGAGGAAAATTTGATTTTTCAAAATCCGTTTTTGTTTACCCCATAACAATTGATAATTGCAGGTGTGTCGTAGCGCAGTGGTAGTGTTCTGCGTGTTCGCATGGCGGCTCATGGTTCGAATTCCACTTAAAATTTCTGTGTTTTATGTCTCACTTTTACTTCAGGTCTATCTTTGGGCTTTTGTAGGCTGTCCTGAAAATATTATTCTAACATCCTCACTATTTTGAAAATTCGAAAACGAGGGCGGTGAGGGAAAATCGAGTTTTCTCAAAATCAGTTTTTGTCTATTTCATAGCAAAGTGTAATTGCAGATGCGTCGTAGCGAAGTGACAGAGTTGTGCACTTCTGCGTGGCAGGCAAAGGTTCGTATCCTTTTAGGGACTTTTTGATGTTTTTCATCTATATCTTATTTCGTTCTAGATTTGGGTTTTAGAATGCATATGGCGCATCCTTATAAGTGTTAATCTCATCCCGGTTATTTTGAAAATTGGAAAAAGCAAAAGTGGAAGGGAGAGTTTGCGTTTTTTAGAATCCACTTTCTACTATTTCATAGCAACTAATGGCACAAAGTGTGCCGTAGTGTACTGGTAGTGCTCTGCCTTTTCCCAAGGCAGGCCATGGTTCAAATCCCGCTTGAAATTTCTTTGTTTTGTCTTTCAATTTTACTTCAGACCTATCTTTGGGCTTTTACAGGCTGTCCTGAAAATTTTAATCCGATGTCCTCACTAATTTGGAAATTGGAAAAGGACAGGGGTGGCGGGAAGGTCGAATTTTTTTCAAAATCCGTCTTTGTCTATTTCATAGCAGATTGTGGTTGCAGATGCGTTGTAGCGAGGTGGCAGTGTGCTGCAATTCTACGCGGGAGGCCAAGGTTCGTGTCATTTTAGAGGATTTCTGATGTTTTGCCTCTGTATCTTATTTTGTATCTAGACTTGAGTTTTTGGATGTATATGGCGTAACCTTATAAATATTAATCTCCCTTTCTGACTATTTTGGAAGTTGGAAAAAGCAAAAGTGGGAAGGAGAGTTCGCATTTTTTTTAAAATCCATTTTCGTCTATTTCTTAGCAACTATTATTAACAGACACGTCGTAGTATAGTGGTAGTGCTGTGTGTTTTCGTAAGATGGGCCAAGGTTCGAGTCCTAGTTGGAATTTCTTTATTTTGTTTCTCAATTTTACTTCAGATCTGTTTTTGGACTTCTGTATGATGTCTTGAAAATATCATTCTAACATCCTCGCTATTTTGGAAATTGAATAAGGAGAGGGATGGAGGGAATGTCGAGTTTTTCCAAAATCCGTTTTTGTCTAATTTATAGTATATTGTAATTGCAGATACGTTGTAGCGAAGTAGTGGTGCTTCGCACTTCTACGTGGCAGGTTAAGGTTCGTGTCCTTTTAGGAGATTTTCGATGTTTTGCTTCTATATCTTATTTCATATCTAGATTTGGGTTTTGTGATGTATATGGCGTATCCTTATAAGTATTAATCTCCCGTTCTGACTATTTTGGAAGTTGGAAAAAGCAAAAGTGGGAAGGAGAGTTCGCATTTTTTTTTAAATCCATTTTCGTCTGTTTCTTAGCAACTGCTATTAACAGACACGTCGTAGTGTAGTGGTAGTGCTGTGTGTTTTCGTAAGATGGGCCAAGGTTCGAGTCCTAGTTGGAATTTCTTTATTTTGTTTCTCAATTTTACTTCAGATCTGTTTTTGGACTTCTGTATGATGTCTTGAAAATATCATTCTAACATCCTCACTATTTTGGAAATTGAATAAGGAGAGGGATGGAGGGAATGTCGAGTTTTTCCAAAATCCGTTTTTGTCTAATTTATAGTATATTGTAATTGCAGATACGTTGTAGCGAAGTAGTGGTGCTTCGCACTTCTACGTGGCAGGTTAAGGTTCGTGTCCTTTTAGGAGATTTTCGATGTTTTGCTTCTATATCTTATTTCATATCTAGATTTGGGTTTTGTGATGTATATGGCGTATCCTTATAGGTATTAATCTCCCGTCCTGACTATTTTGGAAGTTGGAAAAAGCAAAAGTGGGAAGGAGAGTTCGCTTTTTTTTTAAATCCATTTTCGTCTGTTTCTTAGCAACTGATATTAACAGACACGTCGTAGTATAGTGGTAGTGCTGTGTGTTTTCGTAAGATGGGCCAAGGTTCGAGTCCTAGTTGGAATTTCTTTATTTTGTTTCTCAATTTTACTTCAGATCTGTTTTTGGACTTCTGTATGATGTCTTGAAAATGTCATTCTAACATCCTCACTATTTTGGAAATTGAATAAGGAGAGGGATGGAGGGAATGTCGAGTTTTTCCAAAATCCGTTTTTGTCTAATTTATAGTATATTGTAATTGCAGATACGTTGTAGCGAAGTAGTGGTGCTTCGCACTTCTACGTGGCAGGTTAAGGTTCGTGTCCTTTTAGGAGATTTTCGATGTTTTGCTTCTATATCTTATTTCATATCTAGATTTGGGTTTTGTGATGTATATGGCGTATCCTTATAGGTATTAATCTCCCGTTCTGACTATTTTGGAAGTTGGAAAAAGCAAAAGTGGGAAGGAGAGTTCGCATTTTTTTAAAATCCATTTTCGTCTGTTTCTTAGCAACTGCTATTAACAGACACGTCGTAGTATAGTGGTAGTGCTGTGTGTTTTCGCAAGGCGGGCCAAGGTTCGAGTCCTAGTTGGAATTTCTTTATTTAGTTTCTCAATTTTACTTCAGATCTGTTTTTGGACTTCTGTATGATGTCTTGAAAATATCATTCTAACATCCTCACTATTTTGGAAATTGAATAAGGAGAGGGATGGAGGGAATGTCGAGTTTTTCCAAAATCCGTTTTTGTCTAATTTATAGTATATTGTAATTGCAGATACGTTGTAGCGAAGTAGTGGTGCTTCGCACTTCTACGTGGCAGGTTAAGGTTCGTGTCCTTTTAGGAGATTTTCGATGTTTTGCTTCTATATCTTATTTCATATCTAGATTTGGGTTTTGTGATGTGTATGGCGTATCCTTATAGGTATTAATCTCCCGTTCTGACTATTTTGGAAATTGGAAAAAGCAAAAGTGGGAGGGAGAGCTCGCATTTTTTTAAAATCCATTTTCGTCTATTTCGTAGCAAGTAGTGGTAGCAAGAACGTCGTAGTATAGTGGTAGTGCTCTGCGTTTTCACAAGGAAGGATAAGGTTCGAATCCTTGTTTAGAGATTTTTTAAATTTTGTTTCTGAAATTGGGTTTGAGATTTTGCATGCTATTTTGGGAAGGATTAATCCAAGATTAATCCATTTTTGTCTATTTTATAGGTAGAGTAGATGTCAGGTGCTTCTTGGCGCAGTGGTAATGGAGTGCGTTCTCGCACGGCGGCCTAGGTTCGAGCCACACGTTTGAATTTTCGTTTCTGAATTTTATTTTAGATCTAGCTTTATTTTTCTAAAGGTATACGTTGCATCTTTATTAAAATTAGTTAGCAATCCTCACTATTTTCGAAATTGGAAAAAAAAGAAGAAAGAGGAGGAATGTTGGCAGTTTTTTCAAAATTCATTTTTGTCTATTTAGTAGGCGGAAGAGTCAATAGGTGCATCATGGTGCAGTGGTAGTGCCGTGAGTTTTCGCAGGACGACCAAGGTTCGAACCTCACTTTTGAGTTTTCGTTCCTGAATTTTATTTTAGATTTAACTTTGTTTTTCTAAAGCTACATGTTATATCATTATTAATATTAAGCAGCCAGCCTTACTATTTTCGAAATTGCAAAAAATGAAAGGGGAAGAGAGCCGGCAGTTATTTTCAATGTCGTTTTTTGCCTTTTTCATAGCAAGCAATAATTGCAGGTGCGTCTGAGCGCAGTGGTAGTGTTCTGATATCTGGCACGGCAGGTCAGAGTTCGTATTTTATTTTTTAAACTTTTGACGTTTTCTTTTTAATTCTACTTCACGTCAAACTTTGAGTTTCTGAAGGTCTATGCTGCTTTTTTTGAATTGGTCAGCGAGGCTCGCTATTTTCGAAATTTCAAAAAGGGGAGAGGGAAAGAGAGTTGGCAGTTTATTTTCAAAATCCATTTTTGTTTATTTCTTAGGCAAAACAGTTGTCAGGTGCTTCGTGGCGCGGTGGTGGCGGTGTGAGTTTTCGCAGAGCGACCAAGGTTCGAATCGCACTTTTAAACTTTATTTTCTGAGTTTCATTTTAGATCTAGCTTTGTTTTTCTAAAGGTATATTTTGTATCTTTATTGGTATTAAGCAGCCAGCCTCACTGTTTTCGAAATTAGTGAAAGAGGAGAGGGGAGGAGAGTTGGCAGTTTTTTCAAATTCCATTTTTGTCTGCCACATAACAACTTGTACAGATAAATGTGTTGTAGCGTAGTGGTAGTATTTTGCATTTTCGATGGTTAGGCCATGGTTCGGAACCCATATCTGAAACTTTTTAAATCTTGTGCATCATATGGTCATGATTTATTGGCGAATTTGGTGGGGTGCAGTGTGAGATAGATTATTACAGCATAGTTTGCGTAATGTGTTTATTTCAACCAATATCAAATTGAAACCGACGAGTAAACACTAATTAGGAATGGAGTGATAAGTAACGAAGAGAGCTGATGTGTATGCGTACAACGTGGTATGGATGAGAGAAAGTACGCGAGGATCGGCCAACACCTTTGTGATAATGTGATAATATCTTGTGATAAGATACAATGTGTCGCGATGCGACCGTTGTGATTGTATGATGTATTTATCTTTGTTAATTGTCCTGAAACTCCCATTACTCTGTGCAAAGAGTGAGGGATGCATAAAGGTTTAACGTGTTGTTAAGTTCTGACACCCTTCGATTGGGACAGAGTTTGGTGCGGTGCTATTCTTCGGAGGTCTAAATTCTTTGGGTGGGTTTCGGATCACTTAAGTTCTATTGCACTGTGTGCGCGCCTCACCACTCTGGATTCGGTAGCAACATGTGGGCTGGTGCACTTTCCAGTGTCAGTTGCCTGCATTTGCAAGCCGAACTCAATCGATGGGCATTGTACAGACCAGCTGTTCTGCGAAACGGGCATCGGAACCCGTGTAGCGGACAGCTTGGCCCCCTTCCCCCGTCTGAAGATGAAGAAAGTGTGGGGTGATGCTGCTCGATTTCAGTAAATTTCAAAATCGCGCCTTTTCCGGGGTTGACTCTACATTCATCGAGTTCACATTGGGAATCGAACTTTGTTGATGTTAACGGCGTTTTGTCCTTCTGAAAATTTCATTTGATTCGTTTTTCCTGTCGAAACTCGATAATTTGAACGTATCGTTTTGCTTCACTAAAATTTCAACTTGATAGAACAGTGGTTATTTCGGAAAAAATGGTTAAGATTCATTTTTACGGCGATGAATATTTACGATGATTTACGACGACTCTTTAAAACTTTCGAATTTTAATCCAAGTCAAGGGATAAGTATTACTGAGATGAATGGATGGATTTGCATCAGTGATTAAATCTCTATGCTCAAATTACATCACTGTGAGCAGTAGTGATTTTTCTACTCTACAATTTTGTCAAATTGTTCTAATCTGTTTTCTATTTCACCTTTCTGCTGTTCCGTTCTATTCTGTGCGTCCTTTTTTTTTGAGAACCGTTCCGTTCAATTCTATTTCGCCCGTCTGCTGTTCTGTTCTATTCCAGCGCCCTCCGAGTTTTCAGACCGTTCTGTTTTATTCTGCCCTTTGAATTACTCTGTTCTATTCCTGTTCCTCGCTCAGAGAAATAACAAGGGTTTATCATGAAATTTCATTCGGACTATCTCAAATATTTCGATTGCTTGACGGTGTTATCTGTGTGTTTATGCCGCATTGATTCATGCTCATTGTCTCGTTGTTCCTCACTTCTTTTGTTCCTTCCGGCTCTGTGAAGTCAGCTGTTCCTATTGATTCACTGGGTGAATTTCATTGCAACAATTTCCGTTCGATTTGTAGAATAATGGTTGTGCTTTTTCCTCAAATGAAATTTCAATTTTCACTGTAAACATTTCACCGCAAGCAGTTGTTTTATTCTTTTGTTGTGCGTTTCGTTACGGAACTTCTCACCGTTTATGGCGTCTTAATTGGACGGTGAGTAATGAGTACCGTGGTTTATTCGAAACTTCGTGTTTTCCTTAACGTTTGCTACGTTATCTAACGGGCTGTACAAAAAATTCGTCTCATCCACTGGTAAATCAAATCGAATCAAATTTAGACGAGGCGTCGTCGTCGCAAAATTTGTCCCACTTTGCACGGCACAACAACAGACAACATCGAAAATGAGCGATAATCACCCGCAACTACATGGTGATGCATCGTTTCTGCCACTTCAGTCAGGTGGATCATCAACACACAGTCTTGCTGGTAGTTCGAAACTACCAGCTGCTGGTAGGTGGCTATTTTGTCGCAATTATTGTCACTTCGTTGTGTTCACTGCCTGTGTGTAATCCTGCAATTATTTCAGATAAAAGCGCTTATTGTTGTAATTGTATTATTGTAGTGATCATTTGCTTAATTACAGGTGCCAATGGCGAAATCCAGCACGTGATATATCTGGCCGAAAATATTGGTGTTTTGTGTAATTCAGCAGACTGCAGTGATGTTACATTAAAGGTTAGTAATTTCATTCCATTTCCAAACGATAACAATGAGTGATTCTCCGTTACAATCGTTTCCCGTAATATCTGTTCTTGAACCGAATTAAGTTTCGTCGGTTCAAGTGCCACGACGTGGTATGATGGTGACTGGAAATTGAGGAGTTATACAAGATCAGAGGAAACTTTTGCGTTTTATTGAAATATACTTGTTTTGTCCAATTCTACCCGACTTTCAAATGCGACAGTTCATTTTTGAATTCATATTCAGGTCGAAGGTGTTGCTTTTCCTGCCCACCGTGTTATTCTGGCGGCTCGTAGCGAATATTTTCGGTATGCGCATTGTTTTGGTTTGCTTTTCCTTTCAAATTTTTAGACTTTCAAACGATAAATTATTATTGTTTGAAAGCATATATTGCCACTCATGATCTTTATCGAGTTTTGGAACTTTTAGATGTTTTGGTCAGTTTTGCTGTCTGAACGATTACCCTTTCAGACGGTTCACTGTCATATCACTTAAATTCTAATCGATGAATATTTTTGTAATTTACCGTTGTGGTTATGTTATGTTTGATATAAAGTAATATGACTTTAGAGCATTACTATTCAACGGAATGCGGGAATCGCGAAACAGTGAAATTGAATTGGTCGATACTCCTGTAAACGGTTTCAAGATGTTACTGAAGTTAGTATTTCATCATTTCGAGTGTCTTTTTAACGCTCATTCTAACTCGATTATGGTTATGTTCTCAATTATTCAGGTTAAAAACTTGTCATGTTTGATTAGAGGTAATTGCATAATGAGTCTTTTCCAGGTACATTTACACTGGGAAACTCTCTCTGAGTTCCCTGAAAGAAGATTTAGTGCTTGACATGCTCGGACTTGCACACAAGTATGGCTTCAGCGAACTTGAGTTGAGTATTTCGGAATATCTAAAGGTTCGTGCATTGCGATCAATTCATTCAAAAGTGTTTTTATATTGTGTCACGTTAGACTTTTTCAGTTTCTTGTTTGTATTGGTATTTCATCAGGATTCTACGATTTTGCTCTTTGAAGTTCTTTTCATAGTGTTAGTGAAAATATCGACGTCCTTTTCAGGCAATATTAAATATTCGTAATATGTGTACCATATATGAAGCGGCCAATCTCTATTCACTGCGTTCGCTGTCAGATGTTTGTTTGAACTTCGCTGATAAACACGCATCCGAAGTTCTGGCGACACAAGTGAGTATTTCATTATTTAAGATGAAGCTTCAGCTCATTGATCGAATTGCTGGAGTTGTCTGTGTTGGATATTATCTCAAGTGAAACTCTTTGGCTTGAATGGCTTGAGCTCATATGAACGCTCAGTATTATTAGATCATTTGCAGGGCTTTCTACAACTATCCGCAAGTGCAGTTGAGCTGATGATACAACGAGATTCGTTGTGTGCTCCTGAAATCGAGATATTCAAAGCCATACGCGAGTGGGTTCGTCAACATCCTGAACAGGTTCTTAACGTTGTTCTGAATAGACTGTTAGAATTCAGAAGATCGTTAGGCAGTTGTTTTAAGATAGTGGAATGATCATACACCCAATTTCTTAAATCATTTGACAGTGGTAATGCAACTGGAATCAGGGAACTGTTTTATTCAATTGATGAATAAACGAATAAGTGATTAAAAATCAGTTGGAAATGCCAATTACTTTGATTTTTTTTGTTGAGGTCGAAGAAGCGGATATGATCGTTGCAAAGTTGCGACTTTCACTGATGAAACTGGACGATCTGTTGAATGTGGTGCGTCCATCTGGGCTTCTGTCATCAGACGCTATTTTGGATGCGATCAAAGAGCAGCAAGAAAAGAAGAGTGTCGAGCTGACATACCGAGGATTCCTTTGTGGGTTTTTTTTTTTGTTTGTTTTCATTCCTTCTTGTTATCGTTTCAGTTTGTCGATTCATTGAGTAAAATATTGCTTTGCATCATTGGAGCAAACGGAAGTTTTTCTGTGTTTAAGCGCGTAACTGTAGCAGAAGTTAGCACTTAGCTTTTTGTAAATTTCAACATCTGGAGAGGATTCTATAAGTGATCATAGCTGATCGTGTGTTAAGTTATTCCTTGTGGAGATGTGTGTGCATGATCAGTCAGTTGTTTTTTTTTTTTGAAACTCTGATCGGGGATTCGCTTATGCTTGAAATGTTTAGTGGCGAATGTGAATGTGGCAACAACAACAATGAACGCTAGCGTGCTGACAGGTGAAGGCGCAAATGCATTGTTGAGTGGCGACGGGCATCGCTATGATATGGAACGAGGTTTCACAACGCATGTCATCTCTGAACGAACACCAGGAATTATCGTTGAGGTATAGCTGAGAATATTTTTGGAATTTTGTAGTCAAGTAGAACTGTTTACAGTGTAATCAGCGATGTGTTGTTGTTTCAGTTCGGTCGCCCATTCATAATTAATCACATAAGATTGTTGCTATGGGATCGTGATCAACGTTCCTATCATTACTATGTCGAGGTTAGCCCTGTTGTTTCTTCATCAAAAGTCTTACGTATAAATTCGATGATTGTCATTGATTATGTATCAGAGAGTGAGATTAGATGACCATTGTTGTGGTGGAAAATATTATAATATTGTTGCGACAAAGGGTTTGACTATTGCTATGAGGAGTGACTAATATTGTCATTGGAATATACCAATTTATGATATAATATGACTATTTTAGTGCTATGAGGATAGTGATAGTGAGATAATGTGGTGGTTATTATAACGTAACATTAATGATTATGTTACAACCTTTTTGGTGATGTATCAGTAGTAATAAATGGCATTATTGTTAGTGTTGGTTACATTGAAAATAATGATTACAGTTGATGTTTTGAGGTGAGTATGGACAAGGAGGATTGGGTCAGGGTTATTGATCATACGAAATATTTGTGTCGTTCCAAACAACATCTTTATTTCTCGCCGAGGGTTGTTAAGTTAGTATTTTTCATTTCTGGTCGATTATGCTGTAGCATTGTCTTATAATTTTTTATTGGATAAAGGAAGTGAAAAGAGCCATGGCACTTGACTTATGCTTAAGGAATTAGTTGCGGTAGACAAGTCATCGTGTGTTACCTTTTACTTTCACCCCTCCGTTTTGTCTTTGATGCATTTATACATTGTGTAGATCGCGTATGTTTGTAGGATAAATTTTCTCTCTAGAGATATTTTCAGTTCTATTGCACGAATGCAATATTCTTTGCACATAAAGCAGTGATTAATTTCAGATTTGTACGTATCGTTGGTACGCATAACTCGGTGAACAGCTCGTTCCATTTGGTCAATATGGAAGCGATGTATAGTACGGAGCCGTTTAATGTGGATCCAACAACAACCCTACTGGGTAATTTCCTCATTCATCGCATCCTTATATATTGTTTTATTTTATTTTATAGTTTGTTGAGGTTATCTGAGCTTTTTTTTTGGATGATCACATAGTAGTAAGTGTAGTCGTGAGCAGCATTAGCACTGGAAACTGCTGCAGTGGATCGCAAGCGGCTCTTGCAAGTACTTCGAAATATTTCATTTCAGAAACTCGGTATGTCTTGATTTCAGTTCCAACAGCCAATGTGGCAACAATATCGAACAATGCAACAGTCATCGAAGGCGTATCGAGGAGTCGAAATGCTTTGCTGAATGGTGAAACGAGTAATTATGATTGGGACAATGGTTACACATGTCATCAGTTAGGATCTGGAGCGATTGTGGTGCAGTTACCGCAGCCATATCTTATTGATTCAATGAGGTTGGTCTTATCATTTTCATCGATTGTATCGTGCGTGTTGTCATCAAATGAGTTTATTGTGTGTAGATTGCTACTGTGGGACTGTGACGATCGACACTATTCGTATTATGTGGAAGTGTCCTGTGATCAAGTATCGTGGACACGAGTGGCTGATCGAACACAGAATCAGTGCAAGTAAGTGTGTTCTCGAGGAGGCAGTTGTTGTTTTGTTGTTTTTTTTTGAAAAACTACGGGAATTTTTTTCTGGAACTATTGTGTTGTTTGTCATAAAGTTATTTTGTGATAAAGAACGCATACGACAACATTTGCAGTCATTTGCGTTTTTGGTTATTGTATCTTATATCTTAATTTTCCAGGGCATGGCAAATTTTACGATTCGAACGTCTTCCAGTGGTGTTTATTCGCATTGTTGGAACGCATAATTCAGGTTTGTTATTCTATAAGTAGTGTCAATATTGCATGAATTTATCGAGTGTGATTCAATCCATTTGGTTTTTTTGGATTTCAGCGAATGAAGTGTTTCACTGTGTACACTTTGAATGCCCAGCTCAACGTGCATCGCATTCACCGTTCGACATAGTGTCCACATCATCGTCGTCGTCTACAAATGCGCCATCGACCAGTTCAGTGGCTCCATCTCAAGCGATGCTCGCAAACATCCAAGAAAACAACGACGATCGAGCAAACGATTTAGCGAATGCAGAGGTGAATGAGATGGATGCTGGAGATAATCAGAATGTTGGCGACAACCGAAATAATAGCAATTGAACAATTGAATTGGATAGCTGGAAAGCGTTGTTTCATAATAGAGGTAAGACATGGTTGATTTTTATTAAGCACAAATGTTGTCCGTAGAGCCAGATTAATAGGTGAATGTTATTTTTGAGATTGGCATAATGAAAATATTTTTAGTTATCAAATGCACATGTCTTTATTCATATGATGTGTCTTTTTTGTTGCAGAAATGCCACTGGCAGGCAATTTTAAGTGATTGCTGCGAAAAAATCGAAGTTTCGAGGCGACAAAATTATTTATTTATTCAACTTTAACGAAATGTGTTAATGTGACTTACCGGAAAGCTTTGTGATATTGATGCAGTTTGATGCGTTAAGAATTGTGCTTATTATGTGTGTTTTTCTTTCTCAATTTTTTAACTTATTCGTTGACTTGGCCAAAATTGTTCGCTTTTTTGTTCTTATCGTGAACGTCTACTTTCGAGAGATTGTTTTAAACGATGTTTTTGGCATTTATCATTTGTCGATGGTACTATTTATTTGTGTCCCGAACAATTTCGAGCTGTTCATCTCATCGAACACCTGAGGTGTCCGTGGTATTGTTCATGTTTTTATATTACGCATTGCGTTGTGTTATTCTTGTTGCACTGAATGTACAATTTGTTATGGGTTTGATATGTTGCATAATCTTTTAGGTTCTTTTTCTGCTGAAGTTTACTTTGATCAGTACCTATATGAGAACTGATGAATTGACAGACAGCTGTCGTAGCTGTGCTACATATTATACGGGCAAACTTAGACTTGTTTGAAATTCTTACTGTTAGTCTGTGTGAATTTGAGTTGGTTTGATCAAATTTCATGTGTCCCTGTAATGATGATTTTTTGTTTTTGTATTAATTTGTTTACTTATGCCAAAACTTTTTATGAATGGAAGGAAAATGTTAAGTTTAGCATCGTAAATTTTCTCGAAATTTGTAAATACATTTGTAAACATTTTAATAGTCTTTGTGGTCTAATCACGTATTCATTGTTTTGTCATAAGGGCCGCAAAAGGTGGTCGTCGTTAAGAATTTTGTAGGGTTGTTATTGGTTGACTTAAGAAGGGAATGTCCCAAGTATCTCTTGGTGGCGTTCCTACGATGAGCGACACTGGAAATCGTCTTGTTGCGTTCAGTATTGCTGTTACGGTTCCGTCATCTGGAAGGTGGAACGCTTCTTTTGTTTCAGATATTTATTTTCCACTCGCTTTTATGTTTTCTCTTATTGTTAGTAACCCGGCAACTGTTCTATCGCAATACGAATTCGGTTGATTTGCTTTGTTGTTCGCTTGCAGATGAATTTCTATATGTAAATCTTATCGAACGATAATAAAATTGAATGGCTCTTGCCATTGTTGAACCTAACAATGCGCAGACATGAAACAAAACAATGTGATCGGCCAATTTAGTTTTACTTGCATGAAATGTTTCCCTACGTATTGAGAATATGATCAGTTGATGTTCAATGGGAATCGCGATGAGACCTCTTTTTTTGTTAGCAGTGCCGGAAAAGACTGATACGAGTCAAACGGCGGGGCAAATTGCGCATCTTGAACATTCAAGTGTTAACTTCCTCTACTAATTTGTGTGAACTCAGACTTCAGTGAGCTAGCTTACACGATTTTTGTTCAGGTCTAGAGGCACATTGGGTTTACTTATTTCTTATGAATTCATGAATATTAGAATCCGGGTGTGTTCTCTGAAATGAGTGATTTTGTCATGATTGATCTCAATAACTCGGAATTGATCTCAATCTCAGCAACTCAAGAATTCGATTTCCTTACGCCTCAAAAATTGCATCTCTACCAAAGATGTGTCATATTAAAGTTAGATGTTCATTCATTCTAGAACAACTTATTCATTTTCATTGGAATGGGATAAAAAACGTTTAACTAAAGACGTACGTAGGCGGAAATCAAGTCAAACCGAAGCAGATATTGGCAGTGGTAAGTCACGGCATCTGATATTAAGAGTTGTCATTCATCGAGGAGTAGTTTTTGGCCTCGGAAGCGCAGGGGAAGGACCTCGACCAAAAGGCTCTAAGTGTTTGCATGGGGATGAACTCGTCCGGCAGATGGAAGCTCGACAAAAAAGTCGCGGAATCGCTCCTCTACTAAGACCTCGATAGAAACCCCAATTCACACGGCTAACACTATTCAGACGTAACGATGTTCAGTAGCATCCTGTAACGGCCTCAATCTTTTATATGAAGAATTCAATCAGTGAAATTGACAATACGATGCAAGATAAAACAATCGTAATAGAAATGTTAATACGTAACATTTGTCCTTAAATAATCTCAGGTATAATTATGCCAGCAGCAATGAAAATAAATGTAATCAGCTTGATTCTTAATGTATCCATGACAGAATTTAATCCTGATAAAAATTTAAGCAGAGCAAATGACTGTCAAAGATTCAGTTTCTTATTATGCGAATTCAGTTCAATTTCTGGATTCAGAGGAAAGCATTGGAGAAGGTTGTTATCGTTTGACATTTTATCTTACATCACCAGTTTTCGCTGACAACTGATTTTGTTACAGCCGTTCAGTGCCGTTGTCGAAAGAGGATTTTAAGTTTAATTTTATTCATTTTCTTCATGCTGAACTATTGTATTTGCAATGTTTGAAGAACGTTATCTCATAAATGTAGCCGTGAAGGAAGAATGCTCATTGATGATTTTACATTGATTTGAGAATGATCATTGCTGATCAATTTGCTGATCAGGGTAAGCAATCAGTGCTGATCAGTTTAAGGATGATCTTATTTAAGAGAATCATGAGGCATCTCTTGAAAGACATAACTCAACGTCAAAAGAAATCATGAAGAGTTCATGCGAGCAAGAGAAGGAGCATGAAAGAAGCAAAAAGAGCTCAGATAAAGTGAGAAAATCAATCGAATGAAATCTTATTCCTCTTTATGCCAAAACACTATCTGTTTATTGAAAAAAGGATTATGGCTACCAGATCTCAAGAGTGCTTAGCTGATTTCTTAAAGTATATTGATTGGAGATCATTGGTAACAATCATATCTCTGCTTAACTGATATGCAACTCCGGCAAATGAAGAAGACAGTTTATTTTTTAGCTTCACAGTCAACATTTCCTGTGAGAATCAGCAAGTAACGAATTTGTTAGGAGCAAACAATACATATCCTAAATATCTTTACATTGCACCAAACTGTTACATCTGATTTTGATTGATAGTAATATGAAGAGATCGGTTCAGAAGCCTTCTCGACGATCCAAACATGAAAAGAGCAAGAAGCATCGAAAGAAGGATTCAGAGAAAATGGTCGAAATGAATCAACGCAATGATTTTAACCGTAATGATCATTTCTAGAGATCATTCGCATCTTAAACATTAAAAGCGATTGCTAAAATTTTTCGTTTTCTTCAATTCAGTCGCCTAGAGTGGAGGAATACCGTATGTTATTGTTGGGAAATGAAATGTTTCTAGGTAAAGTAGTCGTCGATTCAGTGAAAAGATCTTTCAGTGAACTGTTATACGCCACCAATAGCAAAAAGCTCAAGTGATCAAAGCTCTCATTGTTCCGTTCGTGTAAGATTTTATGTTGCCTACAAATTTCTCTGTTCTAATCGCATACTTCCATCGTTCTGTGGCTGTGTTTTTGAGGAGGTCCACCACAAGATGAGAATTATCATCAACGACTTTGAATCTGTCACAAAATAGTGACTGATGAAAAGAAATAAGAACTGAAAATTCGATTTTTCGTTAGCTTATTGTATTTGATATCATCCTAGTTGGATATTCTGAGAGTGTTTTACCGATGTGTTCGTTATTACAAAGCCCGTTTGGTAATGTGATTGAATTTCAGAGCGAACACAATGCTCCAAAATTGAAGGATTATAATCGTTTGGTGGATGTGAAACTCTATTTAAGACATTTTCGTTCCGATGGTAAACTCCAAGAGAAGCTGTTCAATGCCAAAACAAAAAGCGTTATCACTATCCTTGACACACTCCGATTACTGCTTCGAAATAGCACAATACCACTTGCGTAAGTGTTTCCATATTACGAGTTCAGTGAATGCTCAAGATCGGATCTTCTACATCCAGACATCTTCAACTGGTATTTTTCTAAATTTGCCAGTCACCAGATAAAATTGGCCGGATAGAGGTGGGTAACCAAACCAACTTGATGTAAGGTTGAATAGAACAGGTGTGCATTGATAAATTAAACGTAAAGTATTGATGAAATGATGGAATTGTGGTGATATACAGATGAATTTGCAGGAATCATACTTTTGGACGATTGTTTCTGCTAAGAGATCGAATCAAAAGCAACGATTGTCGTGTAGAAGAGTTAGCTTATAATACGTATCGTTACGTGACACTGGAAGAAATGGAACCACAACGGGATGAGCATGTGTTTATATTGGATCTGACAGATACATTTCTCGACGAACCTCTAATCAAAGGACATAATCGCTAACGATCTTCTGGCATGCTATGTCATCAATGAATGACAGTTCAATTACCTCCCTAAAACCCATTTGGGATCTCTTTTATCTCTTCTGATATAATGCAATATCACAGTTCCACTACAGATACCGTTAGTCAATTTAGTGCGATTTTTTGGAATAAAAATACAAGCAAGCAGTTAACTGTTTTGATTGAACCAATAAACATTTTTATTAAAGAATAAGAGAGTGATAAAACATGAAACGTACTGAAAACAGTTCCAAACGGACATCAACATAATGCACTCCAAAAGAATTTCGTACAATTTACACGTAAGCTGTCATGACAATATAAAATGTAAAAAAATTTGCCACACGATGCCGAAAAAGCAAAAATTTCCTGGAAACAACTTGAAAACGTTGAATCAACGAATGAATACGCCAACTAGGCAGAGGTTCCATTCAGTCAGAACAAAACACAAGTGAGATTCACTTCAGTGAATCAACTTTCCCAATCATACGGATACTCTTTCACGTTATTATTCACGAGTGCATTCTGCATGAGCGTTTTCATCTTGCGATAGTCTGGTGTTGCGTAATAACTGCAAAATGACAAAAAATTCAATGCAACTCCCAGACAGTTTTAAATGCAATAATGATGATTTGAACAGAACATAGCTTAATGGTAACCTTAAAATTGGGAATTAGTAACCGAATTACACTTGACTAGGATAGAGTCAATTTCACCTTAGAGAATCAATATACTTCAGAATCGCACTGTATTCCACTGGAGAATCTTTGAATAGCTCAGCTGAACTCGTTGTCCGACATTTTTCTTTGCTCTGAGCTACTAGCTTTTTGTCTTGTTCCAGGCACTTCCACGGTAGATTCCCGGTTGTCAACTCCACCTTCAAAACTCGTTCAAAGTCAAGATCAAACCAATTTTGTTCAAGATCAAACCCTCTCTGTATCCAATTTCTGAATTTGCTGCTGTTCCATAAAATAAGTTACAGTTAAACAATTTCAAGCATCTGAATAAGCGGAATCACTGCAAAGCACTGCGCGTCATCAGCAGACCTGTTGATAGAGCCACGATTCCAAATCATCTTTCCTGCATTGCTCCCGTGATATATGACAACTGAGTGCGGCATATCTGAATTTCAATAACTTATCTAAAGTTTAAAGTCAAGTAAATATCAAATTCTTTTGGCGAAAAATACCATCCAATCAAACTCACCGAATTGTTCCTCGGAAGCCAGCCGCCCATCTAGGTGCTCGTATCTCCCCATTCCGACTAACATATTTACGACACAAACCCAAATCCAGTAAATATATCTTTCTCAAATCTCGTTTATCTATAGCATAGTTGGCTGGCTTAATATCTCTGTGGAGATACCTTAAAAACATCACTTCCTATCCAGATATTCCTTCCTGTCTCTATTGTAAAGTGATCCAATGGCAGCGGTTGTATTCGAAGGCAAACTCAAACTGAACATGAATCAAGTGAAATGCAGTGAAACCATTGTAGACAATGCCAAAACATTTGTTGGACTGCACGTTTGATGGAATGAACACAGCAATCAAAATGGAATTGAAAGCAAATGAGAAGCTAACCCGACTCCGTGCAGTTCTTCAATGGCTTCAAGGCATTTCACACCAACGGATATCGCACATCCGAGTGTGAAGCGCTCTTGTTTATTGCCTTTGTCAGTGTTCGCTTTTCGTAACTCCTTTCAAAGTGAAAAATGGGTGATGATGAATGGTCGTATGTCGAAATTATCAAATGAATGAATAACAATCAAAAAATGAAGCGCTCTCCAATAATGTATCAAATTACTTCATTTAAGGCAGTGGTTCTCATAGGGGTGAAATTACCCATTTTGTGTTATTTGGAGGTGTCAATGGGTAATGAAGGAGTGGGAAAATTAGTATTTAGTGCAGTTGTGATGCTATGATAGAACGTCGTTGTGGTGGTGCTTTTCATTTCGGATATGTAAATGCGGTTAGTTGATGGCAACGTTGAAATTGTGTCCATGTGTCTTTAAATGCCGTTTTAGCAGGGTTTTCATTCTTTTCCTGGCTGTTACAATCGCTCTCATAACTTTTATCACCAAAAGTGTTCTCTTCTGCCAATTTCTCATTCATTTCACTCAACAATTAAAGTCAAATTCTCATTCTATCAAACACACTCTATAATTGATAATTTGACTGTCGAACGTTGTTGAGCAATTCAATTCAATTGTTGTATTGTTGATTTCGGCTGTCAACACTCGTCAACGCATCCAGTAAATAGTATATGCTACAGAATAAGAAATCGATTCGAACTGTGAAGTGAAATGAAACGAAGTGAATGATAAAAACTCATCAAGAGAATGATATTCGCATGCAATAGCTATGAGAGTGAATACAACACGTCCGAAAAGAATGAGAATTCATCTAAATCAGTTTGAAGTGAGCGTGTCATAGACAATAGCACTTCATGCAATCACAATCCATTGCAATACTAAGGAACTCAACGATCTAACAGAAGGCCCAGCGATGTCGATTACCATCATGGACGTGCTACTAAGATTGAAAGTAACGGTTATCTGAACATAATATGTGCGATTTCCATATTTAATAGGGAGGAGGAGGAGGAGGAGGGGGGGAGGAGGGGGTACAACTGCCTACCAGTTCACTGGTTAATGAAGCAAAAGGGTAATGAAGCACCCGAACGTGGGAACCACTGGTTTAGGGTGTTTCGAAACAATTCTACGAGCTCAAACCTAACAGTTTAGCACATACTGACTTGTATGATATTATCGGTAATTAAAAATTCCTATTGATAGTGTTGTTGTTTTAAAATGAACTAATTACCTGTAGTGATGAACCGACTAAAGTCATAACTATGTAATTGATGTTTCCGTATTGCCCACTATCGAATATGTTGCAAAAGTGTGTTGCATTCCAGTTTTTCAATTCCTTTAACACAAAAACCTCCATTTTCAATACCTAAATGCTGGGAATTTTCAGTTTTCTGAACAAAACTGAAAATTTTAGAAGCAGGAAACAGTTTCAGTATCTCAAAAGAATGTTTGAACTTCAATTGAACACTTCATAGTGATGGCAGGTATTGAGATGGAACTTCGACTCATAGTACGAGATGAAGCACCTTGACAGACTGATCGGCTGCTTCTGCTTTCAACGCAAATTCGGCATTCTTCTGATCCTTCACCTAGATAAGGTTCACTTATGTGACTGATATTAGTTGTCGTCGAATGCCCTAATCGTCTCCATTGTGATGAAAACCAACTAATTTACCAAATAAACTGCACCAAAACCTCCTTCGCCGAGCTTTCGTACAACTGTCCATGTGCACAGTGACGTTCCCTCTTCGAGAGTCACTACTCGTGGCGAATCTCCTTAACGACACTTGAACATCACGAAAGAATCCGAAAAGGTGAGCTGAGATAAGCACAGTGAAACAAAGTGAATTAGCGGTCACCTTCAGGCATTCGATCTGCTCACAGATCGAGTAGTATCACGCACTCGACCGCCACAACTCACTCAATTTTCGACAGATGAACATCCGAGATTTGCCGTGCACACAACTAATTACCTCACTGCTTGGCCGAATTTCCATATTCGTCGCAATAAGCGAAAATTATTTACTTGACGATTGTTGAATGATCCTGATGAGATTTATGGTTCATTCATTGGTTACGGTTTTGCATGATGCGGCGGTTCTTGCGTCTCTTCATGCTTGTTCTAGTCAGCGAAGAAGTCGCTCAACAAAACGAAGACTTCATCATATTCAGACTGAATCGTAAAGCTTCTGTAAGATGAAATCTCTTATTTTGTTCTCACGAATCCGTTACCAATCAATTCATCGATCAGTAATTTATGGACAGCGCGTTGGATACGTCCAACCGTGCACATCGGAAACGCGGAAATGCAGTGAAGAATTTACAGATGACTGAACTCGAACAAATCGATGCGTTCAGCTGTCGAAATCAAAGACTTCTTCTCAAGGGCGATTCACTAACATTGTTCGTGCAAAAAGAGCGATTTCGATGTGCTAACGCTCTGATAATCATTACGTATTTGGGACTGTTTTCCTTTCGACATCGAGAAATAACAATTGCAAAGCAGCCATTTCACGCATTTTTCGTGTCAAGCGCTCAGCAAATCGTAAAAAAGGTCAACAATTTGGACAACTTCAAATCATCTTCAAGGCAATTCTGATTAGCGGTGTTTCTGCTTCAATGAAAGTGTTCTCTTCCTGCTCCGTTAGCAAAAATAAAACAGAATACTTTCAATAAAGGATGTACAGAAGAGAACGGAACCAGACAACTGGGCAGGGAAACAAAGCAGGTTGGACAGTTAGTGAAAAGTATGGAACAGGAACATTATTGATTTTGACTAATCCTAAGAAATGTTCATATTGGAATAACTGTTTAACGGCTAAGGAATATAGATGAATATACGCTCAGATTGAGGCAATTTATTTTCCTGATGACAGTTACTACTTTGCACTGAAGAGTACAATTGCTTGGTATTCATGGGGACATTGTGTTAATCAACCTGTAAAACTGGACTTCATTTAACATTTCTTGACATCAAATATTCATTCAGTTGACTCACTCAAAAGGAACGATAAAAGAAAGAATCTATTGCCGTGTAAACACGATGAGACTTTCTGCGAACGCATTGACAGTACTGGCGTTTTGCAATGACGACGACGTATTCGACAAGGGTGTTTTGCAAGATTATAATAACCCTGAAATTGCAGATTCAAAGCTTAAAGATGACCACAATAACGGTAGAATGACATTCAGCTGTACTCGACAAACTTCTATTCGTTTCCCAAATTTCTATTAACAATCATGCCTTTCGCGCTGATTTTTAAGTGATGGAAACGAACTCGAAAACCGATAACATGTAAATATGAAACACATGGAATTATGGGAATGAGAAAGCGACAACATTCCGTTAAGATGTTGCCCTCGTTTTAAGGATTTTGTATCTCAACGACGAACGCTATCGTTATCACTGTTATGCACACAATATTTATGATCGGTACTGGAATAGGAATCGGCATTCTGATCGATAGGTTTGGGTGTATGGCTGGGAAAGTACAACGAAATGCAACTGGTTCGACGAGAAACGCGATGATCTCGGAACAAAGCACAAAAACGGAATATTCACTAACGGAAAGCTCACCTGTTCGTTCCTAATGATGACTGTTAACGAATCGAAAACAACGAAAGAAAACCGTGACAAGAACAAATTTAATCTCAGATTTACTTGATCTTAAATGAATTCAAACTCGAAGTCAAGACATAATGGCTATATTCACTGTTAAGTATGCTATAATTAATATCTATTGCTAATGCTAGCATGTAATCAAGTTTTGAACACTTCTGCCGTATTCACAATCCGATGGCGCTTTCAGACTCAGATCCCATGAACATCCACAATTTCAGTTGCCTAAAGATGCGATCAAAATGGCCAAACGAATCGATGAAGCGAACAAAAAAGTTTCTCGTCGACCTCACCTTATCAAACACTTCACCAGAAAGAAACAAAAAAACCGCTCTGGTAGCACTACAGGGACTACGGTGTGTAACAATTGGCTAAATTTGCTTTTAGAATGATTCAATTCTCCCATTCAACTTTTTACACTCCATACAAATGGTTTATTGTATTGGCGTGATATTTTGTAAAGTTATCAAATTGCAGGATACCCTGGATAGTTACCGCGAACCACCAACAAGAGAAGTGACTATTCTAGAGAATCCTTCGATAAATACATCGTGAATGTCTTAGTGACGACTTTTTCTGTTTGTTCGCTCATTTTGAACAACGAGAATCCAAAGAAGAATGTGTTATAATTTGAATTCATTGATTGTTTCATGGATGCCGTTAATGTGCACAGTTTTGAGGATGTATGTGTGTATATTCCAAAAAAAAAGAGAACTGCTTGTGATAATGATGATGTGCAATTGTATATTTGATTGTTATTGTTGCGTAAAATGTTATCGAATAATGCAATTTCCACGGAACAAAGAAATTATTTCCAAAAAAAAAAAAACGAATGCAATTGAGGATTCACAGAGAACCTGATACGCTCACAACACAAAGTTCACAAGATATGGCGTCCACTCAACCACACGATAACACGCTCGTGGTTTGGCACTACTTTTTCAGGACTAAACATCCAGAAACGCGTATTGCATGCAAATGCACACTCAGATTTGAACAGGGTTAAGTTCGACTGAGTTCTTGTCCCTTATTCATGATCGAAAACTTGTTATGGAACAGAAAGTTTGCGCACTATACGATTCAAAACGTTTTGCCAATATATGCAGAATGAAATTCGTCTCTAAAACCCAACATCAGTCTGTAAATTCACTTTTCTTCAAAGTGACAATGTACCAGCAGTTACTTAGTTCGGGTGTAAAGTACTTGATAATACCACGGAAGACACACTCAACAAGTCACAAAACCAAATGAGTATCAAAGCGTGTAACACAAAGAGCCCAGGAAATAAATCTTTATTCGATTACGCACATAAAAACAACCGATAATGGAAGAGCCGCTCAGAATTCTCAGATTCAAATCAAATTTGTCGAAAAAACCATAAGGAAATAGTTGCATCAGTAATTTGTTGAAAATCAGATACACCTGCAACAGTATAAGTTCGAAGCGGATGCCAAGCGTCTATCATCGACTTCTCGGATTCGTAAATGTGGTTGGTGAAAGCTGAATAAGAAGATCTCTGAGTCGATGCAATCGCCTCTCTCTAAATTCATCCCTGAGCATCGCTCTAGCACGATGATATTCAGGCGATTCGCCGAACTGAGGCTGCAGAAATGTGGGTTGTCGAGGACGCCTAGTCGGTGGGGTACGATCAATTCTTTCAAAGGGCATCAAATCGTCTTCGCTTCTGTTTTGCTCTTGATCAGTCATGCTGTCAGGAATGATCTATAAATTGTCGCAATTCACTCGCAATATCAGCGAAGATTTTCTTCCGATATTTTTGAAAAGCTAACATCCAAATAACCAAGAACAACTGAATAAACTTCTGTAATTATTCAGTTGTCGCATTGCATCGTTTTAAACGCAAAAAGTTTTGAATAATTTCAGAATAATTACAAGTGCCCAATCAGAGCACCAACGAACTGTATGAATAAGAAGGCTTACAAGAATGTCGTCCTCAGGAATTGTCCACTGGCCATCACCCGAACCGTTGAACATCAATCGCAAATGAAAATAAGTCGGACGATACGCACCGATCTCAGAATCCATTTGGTTTGGTCAGTCCGGTTAGTACGGCTAAAATGTTAAACAATGTTCCAAATGTTAAACAAATTACTTTCAAACTGAGCATGAACTAATGCAAAATTTGCCTATGGACATCATTTGTCTTACGTTTCCATTTCAGGTCTTATTCTTCTAATATGCAAAATATTCTTTCTTGGAGTATAATGGATTAAAGAAATGCATAGCTGAGTTCCATTAGCAGCTACTAAGATTTATGATGGATGCATTTAGTGACACTGATCAACAATATTTTGGGATCAGATCATCTTGCGCACCTCGCTTTCCCTTGTACAAATCCTGGCCAATCCACTGTAGAACAACACATCAGCCAAATATTTATTTATTACAAATTCAATGTAGATGAATGATATTGGGGAAAATGAGATTCATTCACAAAGTGTTACATAAGAACTAATGGAATAAGTTCAATAGTCATCTCGTAGATGGCTTGGTAGCGTCGTTCGGTGGCATGTTGAGGACGATAGGCATTAACTTGCCCACATCAGGAATCTGAAGTGAAACGTGTTGAAGTTTAAAAACTAAGCGATTAAAAGTTTTGATGCTGCTTGCTACTGATAGCATCGAAGCGACATACTTGAAGTTATTGAGATGATTCTGAGTAAAAATGAAAACTTTCATGAAATAAGTGAACTCATAAGATCTGACAGAAAACCATCGATTCATCAAGTGTTTACACGGACATCATCTACTTACGATGAAATCGGCATATGACGAAAGATGTTCACGTCCACACACACCGGACAATACACCTACAGTACATCCAAGCCTAGCCGTTCGTCCCATACCCAGATCTGCCAACGTATCACCAACAACAACGGCTTCCTGCATTTAGCATTCTCATTCTGGTTTCATTTCTTCGTCGAGCTTAGCGGAGAATCAAAATTTCACAATACCAGCAATACGGATTCAGCAGCACATTGTCATGATGAGGCGAATTTAGGTCCGCATGGTTCAGTGAGTTGAAAAGATTTGGTGCTTATGAGTTTCAATAACACGAATAAAATTTTCAAAATGTAAGCAAAAGCCATTCTTATGCTAAACTTTGGATCAAATCACTGTTCAGGAAGTGAATCAAGAATGCGTTGGCAATCAGCTGCGGTCTATTTTGACGGTGATTTTTAGCAACGGATCACAGCTCAGACCTGAGGATCAATGTCGAGTTGTCGACAAATCGAGAGTGCATTATGCGGATTAGGTTTTGGTATTGCTCCAGCATCGTCGCCACATGCTATGATTCTCACAAAACGATCGACTCCAAGCGTTTTCAACGCACTCAGAGTAGCGGATCTGCAATGGTTTTAGTTCGAAAGCATCTAACCTCATTTGAGCCATGATCTATCAATGTCGCTTGCATGTCATTAACTTTTTTTGTCATCAATAAGCATTTTCGCTTGTTTATTGAGCGCTAATTCAGTGTTACTCATCAAAATATTAGCGCCATATTCATGTCAATTTCGTTGTTTTAATCGTCTATCTTGCAAGCAATCATTCAGCTTGAACTAACTCAACCAGATTCTTTCACTAACCGACTGTCAGAAGTGCAAACGGCAATGTTTATGTCGTTCTGTCGAAGTTCCTCAAAAAGTCTCTTCAGATCCGCGGTTTCCTTCACAATAGATAGTGTTGCCTGTTCGGCTTCTTTTAGCGCTGCATTGACGTACTGAAATTTTGAAGCTAACATTCGTCGTTCGAAATCTTTGAAGAGAACTGTGCGAGTTGTCTTTTGCATTGAAGAGAACTGCGAGCTCTCTTTTGCATTGAGGATAATATTCGAGTTTCCTAAGATGTTATGTCAGAAAATACGCGTTAACGACTGAAGAAATCTCATAGAGTTTTATTTTAATTGTGGAATGAACAATTTAAAAGCTGACATTGGGTGGTGGTTTGATGGAACCAAATTGTAATGCTAGAGTGCTCCAAGAGTGATGCATGATCACATCTCAATAAATGCCTCAGACTGATATTTGCATTTGTAATCTACAGTATATTAGTTTTTCCGTGCAATCCCCATTCATTCCAGCCTTTCATGAACCGTTCTTCATTCTTTTAAAAACATTTTTTTCACGGTTCAGGACAATCAACGTACACTTTAATTTTAGTCGATCAAATTGTAATACACGAGTGCTCAAAGGCACAGTTTGAAATCGCAAACGGATAATCACCTTTTATGTCTACTCCAATGAACAATGTATCTGAATGAAATAGAATTCAACAACAACCTTCAAACTTGGAAACGTGACTTTTTCAATGTTGTTACTTACGTTCAATGCATCTTTTAGCAATATACCATGTGCAATTAGTAAGCGTACTAGGGCTTCTCGAATTTGGGCTGTTGTTCCTTGAGCCAACAAACCAGGTAACACTCGTTTCAGTTCATGAGAATAATTCAGCGTCTTATAGATTTCATTGGTGATCTCTAATTTCGTACTTTCGACAATACTGAAACGTTAGCTGATAAGTTATCTGAAAGCCTCAAAACTGAACTGAACATAAATTCAAAATATAATTAGGATGAATAATGCTCAGAGAGAAGTTCCTAAATCACATATTTCAAATTATTTTGAGAGTTCCACTCAAATTTACATCTCTTCCTCATGGTTTCATGCTGCTGCATAGCGAAATTCTCTTATTACAATGAAATAATGAATGTCGAATAATATTTCAATTCATAACCATTTGGCGAAGATTTGCGCCCATGGTATCCACATTTCATCGAAACTTATCAATGTGCCATCCTTGTCGAAAATGACTACTGAGGCTTTAGACTGAAATATGACGGAAAAGGTTAATTAATTGAGAGACTGAGCACGTAGTCGGGTGATAAAGGCGTTATGCTTAACTGCGCTGAATGATAAAGAATTCATCGATAAGCTATTGCGGAAGAATGAAGAAAACCGAAATATTTTTGCTTATACTTTTCAACCAAATAGTACACAACAAACTCAAGGCCGATAAGGTTCATGTAAAACCATAGGTATTGATCATATTAGCGCTGCTGGTCAAAGTTAACCCGTTCCGAATCAGTCGCTTTGTGAATTAATCAACCCTTCAAACCGTTCAACAAAATAACCAACCTTATGGCATTTTCCAATAGGACTTAGCAATTCACTACTGATAGTTTCTTTAAGGCCAACATCATCTTGAGTGCTTTGCAAACTGCTGATAGCTTGAACACAGCAGAAGTTTACTCAAGAAATGTATCAAATACGAATTCTATCAACCAAAATAAGCATTGAGCCAACGCGAGAACTCTCATTCTCACGTTTAGATGCACTTAACTGAGGTATAATTTGAATAGGAATCAAGTCATAGTGATAATTTCGTGCGACGACCATAGGATTCGTTCATAGCATACCGGGACGATGACGTCGCGGAGAAATTTCATTGATTAGCGGATGTCCGGAAAGCAACAAGTCCAAAATGTGCCCACCTGAAATGTTCTCAAACGATTCGTGGCACTCACAAACAAGTCAGTAACTCACGATCAGTTGTTTCTAAGCATCGTCCGAGAAATTAAGCATTGTTTCTAATCGAACTGGAATGCACCCGTGCATTTCTAAATTCATATGAGCGGAGATAGTATGAGCAAAACTGAATTTATGAACAAAACTGAATCTAGCATGCCAAGAACAATCATTTATCGCTGATTTAGACCAAAAATTTTCATAACTCACAAAATTTTGCTAGCGATAGACGGAACTGCGATGGAGACCCGCAACCGACCGTCCCCATCATTCACTGAACAGTCGTAAATTGTGAGCAGGTGATTAGATGATGGTGAAAAATAATTATGCATTATCTGTTCATGATAATGAAAAGATTTCATTACTTGGAGCATTTTCATAACAACTCGAAAAACTTCACCTCTCATTTTACTCTAATCACTGAACGCAAACGATCGAAAAAAATTCCAACTCTGTGTTTATATTCATGTATAATATTATACATTCACAACTGATGCTTGATTCCATCTTGCCCATATCAGTCAGCTTTTCATTCCAATCAGAATTATTAACATCAATATATGTGTGTCAAAAGGGCGCGTCAACGGTGACCGTGCGAATATTCAGAATAGCACCAGACAAAATTTGTACTTTTTCCTTTGAGCTGTGTGTTGAATTTACGGTTAGTCATATGAGCGTTTTTTTTTATGGCAATGAAACGAAGAGAAAGGTGTGACTGAAAAGTGCAAATTCATTTCGTAATCGTCGGAAGACGAACGCTTCATGACTGTCATCATAAAATCGTTCATTCATAAAGTGTATTTGGTATGCAATTATTATTCATTTGTCGTATAGGGAGCAGAGGATATGGGATTGGGATAAGCGCCGAGAAACTATATCGCATGATCATTGGGAACGAGATGGGATAGCTTAAACAGATTGTTTTAGAACACTTTCGTGGGTCAGTGAATTCCTTGACAACACTCAACAAAAAGTCAGATGTTCACTGTTTTAGCGATACTCGAGAAGTCGTATTTGCCCTCAACACAAATTCTCAACGGTACATGTGTTTGTCGCACCGAAAACACTGTTTTGAGGGGATCACAAGGCGACTATTGATCAGTTAGGCGGCGTGCATCATGAGAGATCTGCTGCTGCTGCTGCTGGTCACCAGCATTTCCCAGTTCAACAACATTCGTGACATTTGCTGGAAATTGCCATCATGCCCAAATCTTCTCCTCTTCAATGCTTTTAGCGTTTGATATCCAGTCTACAATAACGATGAATACGAAGACGATGGTCGTCGTGTCCATTCGCACGATTCATCACATATTTTATCGATATGAATAGAATTTTCTCATTTCTTCAACATCCAATTGAAATGTCTAATTTTTGTCATTTATGAAAACTATTGGCCGTGGAAGCATTTGCCATTTTTCATGATGAGCGCTGCTTAGAAATGTGCGTAACTACTGTTCATCGAACAGTGTACATGAACTGTGATCATTTTGAAAATTATTTTTTTGTGAGAGATTTTATGACAAGACACTTTTTGATGTGTTCTGCACGTGATGTGGTTGAAGAGGATTAGCGTAGTTGTAAAGCCTGATAAGGCAGTTGGTTTTTTGCAAGTGATTTTTGTAATCGTTCGCATTCCTTGTATTTTAAGAAGTCTCGCATCGAAATTTCGCACGTTCAGAAACCGTTTCCCTGCGCTATTGTGATCACTGGAAAAATCTTATGTTGATCACTCAAACATATTTGTTGCCCTCTTAACATTTCAAGCCTCTCTTCTTGATATGTTGAGATTCCATGAGTTTTTTAAAATTATAATCATGTTATTTAATTCATGAATGATAACGATTTTCTCATGATTACGTTCGTGGCTCTGAAATAACTTCACCAGATAGCAATGATCAGGTATTTAAATCTTCGCCAATTCACACAAACGCTCAGTTCACATGAATGATAACAGAAACAAGTTTAGTGATTAAAAATTATCGACAAATGATCAATCACACATATTGCATCATAATGATTTTTCATTGTTTCACTGGATTATGATTGCATCATTTTAAGAGTGTGCAAATGCACTGAAAATATTATCGTTCAACTTTAGTGGTGTTATTAATTTCAACCTTATTGGAGTTATTCATTCTTTCGATATCAGGCGTATCAGTAGTACTGCTTTAGAAGCAGTTATTTAATGTGAATGTGACACGCAGAACTACTTGAACAAGCCAGCTTTTTTAACCAAACTACTGGTTTTTGAATGCCGTTCCAGAAATGTTTTTCCAGTACTTCCTGTGATCACCATTCATAAATTGTTGTTTAATTTGAATTTTAGTGCATCTTATCCCTCCAGTCATGGATCAGAACCATTTGCTTGTCTTCCCGATTCTAAACTCCTCCTTGAAAAACCAGTCGTTAAAAAGGACTGACTTTCTTGTTCGAATGATTTCGAGTGCTCAACAAGAAATCTGAACTTCTTTCTGAGCTGATTGCGTACAATTTTTTTGGAGGGCGTCTGGTTGATAGCACATGATCGCAATTTATTCCCATTATATTTTTTATCATGATTCTCGTCGATGATTACAATGCGCGCTTTAATTGAACGAAAAAAACAACGTAAAAGCACGCTTGTGAGACGACCATGCTCATCGTTTACAATGTAGCGTGAATGCGATTATGTGCAGACGATACATTATCCGTTCAAAATTCAGTCGTCGTCGCTTTATGGTCGTCATTTTAATAAAATGACTCAAAATGGTCGTTTGCTTGTTAGAGTGTTTTTCGGTGTTTTCGGAAACCAAAAATCATGTCAGTCTCATTGCTTTTTGATCAATTTCACCATTTAAATCGCCAATTATGTTCGAAATTAACACTTCACTCGATTCAATCTAAACATCAACTTTTTCAATGACCAAGAATAGTTTCTCGTCAAATCTCATCTTTTCCAATGAGTTGGAATTTCACTTGATAACAACGGCATCACTCATTTTAGTACTGTTCAATTGGATTACCTAGTTAGATTACTCCTCGCTGGAGAGGAACTGATAAAATGATCATTTTTGGTTATTATCATCCCTAGACATGCTTCGCTTTCACTGAAGTTAGTTATTATTAGCCTGGTTGCTTCACAGGCAATGACGATTCCCCAGTCCATTTTTTTTTGTGATTTCCTTGATTATCTGAGTGTATGATGAAGAGCGAAAGTATCAAGCATTCACAGAGTCGCTCATTTGGGATATCATTTGCGCTAGAAAAGATATGTGAGGTGAGCAATTGATATTTCTATCCGAAATCATAACTTATTGTATTATACGTAACGGAGTTCTGCGATAATTTGTCTCCTCGAGTTTATTGCCTCCCTTATCTCATTAACATTAAATGATTTTATGATGTTTTCGTGGGTGTCGGTCCGTCCAAACGCAAATACTCTTCATTCTTGGCGTTGCATACTTAATTTATGGCGCATATGAAGGTGAATCGCGAAATTTATTGCCGTTATTCTCATGATTATGACGGAATCATATCGTTAGTGCAGCGGTCAATAACCATTGAAAGAGTTCTTTATGCGTTCAACTTTTGTTTGATCATTTTGCAATATTTATGATCTCTCTCATTTATACGAACTTCATTAGAAATTTCTTCCCATATTCAACGCCCTAGATTGGTAACTATTCATATGTCTTGCTTATGAACGCAGATTCAGAAAAGCAAAAACGGGGTGTTCTGGTTGGGTGAATAATGCATGGAATCAGTTTGAGCGTCATCGTGCTGCTGATCACATGATATGCATTTGTTCATCGTTTTTCTTTAGATTCAAAATTTTGTCATTCATATCAAATTGTATTGTATCTGTCATATGTGATGCTTTTTGATTGATACTTCGCATGTTAGTGGAATGCAATTGCTTCATGAATGAATGCACTTAGCAAAGTGTCTCGCATATGAGGACAAAAATTCTATAACTAGAAGAGCACCTTTCAGTTTCAATCCATTCAGTCTCATTCGATCAATTCATTGACAGCTTGTAAAATGGGATTGCTCGGGAACTGTCAATTAGCACTGATCAGACCGTTCGATGATTGCTTAAAATTGGTCAGGGTGAGTGTTGCAAACTATCGAATTCATTCGTGCCTCTAGCTGCAGCCATCTGGAGTTATTGTAAAAATGGTGCAATTCAATCGAATGCTTTATCATATTTCACATTTCAACGATTGCTTTCAGCGAAATTGCTCTCTCGTTTGACAGCAGCGTTTTTGTTGGTAGTGTTTCGGTACCATTCTATCGTATACCCGTCGTTGTCATCCTTACCAAACGCCTTCTTTCAATAATTGTTCTGAAGTATCGTGAAAATTCACTGTGAAACGTGAAGTTTTTCGAGGTTCTTCAGGAGAGCTTTAAGCCGTCCTTAAAATTGGGAAAAACCAAAGCTTGAGTCAGGAGCACCGTCTGAATAGGAGCTTTACCCTAACAATACGAACTGGATGGTGTGAAGTATTGTAAGTTGACGATATTGCAGACACCAGTGACAACAACTCGTTCAAAACGATGTTTCACTCATCATGACTTGGACGTGCCATCGTCATCCAGTGAAGGCTTATTGAAGAAGGTTACATCCAAAAAGAAAGTTGCATTCAAGGATTGCTATGACTTTTGTTGTCGTCGATCCGAATTCGAATACTACGCCAAACGATATCCAAATAAAATCGCCGTAAGTGTACATTTGACCAACACGTCTGGCGTTAACAATAAGCAAATCTCGTGTTGAAATTTCCGAAATAATGCGTTTTCTAATAATGTTTTCATGTTTCCTTTGATTTCAACATATCAAAATCAAACATCTCAAATCAATCTGAAACTACTCGCAATTTACATCGCAGCTCATTTCATTAACTATTCGATGTGAAAGTTAAGTTTTCAAAATTGAAATTCTCGTCAAAGATACGTCAAATTCTTGCGTCCTATATTGTGTTCAAGTGCGATATTTGCAGTTGATTATTGAGCGATTCAAGAATGAGAGAGTTTTGGACGAGTTGGAACGTGGACTGTTCATTGTCCCTGAAGAAATGACAATTGGACAGCTACAAAACGTTGTCAGGTTAGTCGTCGAATTTGCTTGTGTTTCTCTTCAGGCTGGAAACAATCCGTTCTTATTAGTCAAATCTGAATCTCTAGTTCGTAGCAGTTCACTCTGCATGGTTTATCCAAAACTAAGCGACTCTCTAACTGATTCGATTCGAACGCAAATAGCACAACGGAATCTTCTTGTTCGTTTGTAATCAGATTCGCACCAAAACTTGAGTGCATTAAGATCCTAGCATAATTTCTTCAGGAAACAATTGGGCACAAAGCAGTCACATAATATGCCGATATATTTCCTCGTTAACGGTAGCTTTCTGCCGTCGAATAGTGTCACAATCGCCGAAATTGCCTACAAGCATCGTAGTCCCGATGGATTTGTCTATTTGTCGTACGCAAGTAAAGAAATGGCTGGTTGAAGGGGATCGTGATGAAACCAGCTGTATTTGATAATATTTGCTTTCGTATTGTTTTTACATGAATCAAGTGAATAATGATACTCTCCGAATATCGGACGCCATTTATATTTATCGCTTCTAACGTTACGTTACCATTTCCTTATCATTCTAGTATGCTGTCTTAACCATCGCACATGTATTTTCACACATGTACATAAATTATTTACAAGTGAAATATTGTTTTTTTGCAAAGTTTTGTAAATTTTATTGGTCATCTGAATAAAAATCAGAATTTTCAAAGCTCGAACACTGAAGTTCACGTTTTCAAGATATCGAAACATTTCTTTGACCGGTTTGTTCGCCTTATTTGATTAATTGCTATCAAAACAACGTGTGACATGAATGAGTGGCCAACAAAAGCCCGTTTGACATCAGTGCCCTGAGGAAAACCTAGACCTAAGCACACAGATCGGATGCACTTTTGATTTCGGCTATTTTTATCTATTGAATTTCAGTTAGTTCATGAATAGATTAGTTTCTATGCACTTTAGAAATTCCTTTTGGAAGACGCACCTATTTCCCACAACACGACGATGATGAGCAGATTGACTACAAAATTTTCATGCTAAATGAAACAAATGATTCGACACGCCCGTCGAATTTATTGCTTTTCGACATGATCAAGCAATGACATCTTGAATGTCACTGTACATCAGAACAACGTGCATACATATACCTGTGTATGTATATTTTACAGTTACCGATTTAGTGACCATTTGATCTGTCTGTGTTCATGAATTGTTCCAGTACTGTGTTAAGCAAGCTGAAAATGGCTATTTGAAAACAACTGAATCAACCATCATGTTATCGTTTCTGAATAAAACTTGCTACACATTGCAGTTTTCGTTGGGCAATACGAAAACGATATCTCTCGCTTCTCGCAGAACCATTGAAGCCTTGTCGATGTCTCCCGTTATCTATCATAAGATTGAAGTTTTGAAATTGAAGCCTCAGAGCAAAAAATTTTGTGTATTGCAGTGCTTTTGCCAGCAATAATGATCAATTGAACCTATCGCTGACGAAACTGAGTTAATGAACGTTTTAGAAGGGGAATAATTATTAATAGCTAACATTTTATGGGTGCTCAGTGCATGTTATCGTCGTGCAGTGCTGGAGGAATTCATCAGAATTGGATCGTTATCTGACAAACGAACAGAACGGTGAACAACGACGCAACGATGAGAAGACGAACAACTTAATTAAAAAACACCTGAAAATGTGCAATGTGCAAACAGACACGAACGAACACATGCCAACGAACACAACAGATAACAATATCAACTCAATAAATGTTATAATAGATAATAAAAGCATTAAGCAAACAACTATGAAATGCTTTCAAAAATGAAAACAAAAAACAAAATGAATCGAGTGATCACGCCAAGAAGCATACAATAAATATGGTAGACCGACTGAACGAATCATGTGATGGAACGTTGGCGATTTCAAGCATTTCTAGCTTGACGACGTTACTTTAACTTCATCTTCAAGTAGTCGTGCTAGATTCCATTGAATCCAGTTGGATTATGTGAGGTTATGATGGTTTGAAGCTTACAATTAGAGATTTTTGTGAAGAGCACGAAAAAATAATGTTCCAAAAAACTAGTAGCTGATTGCTCATCACTTTCTATCCTCTTCGAAGCGACCAATTTTCTTACTGTTGATGATTTTGCGTTTTAGGATCTGATCTTGCCTTGGATCTCATTTAGTTTCATCGCTCAACGCAGATGCTGAAAGCGCAGATCTTAAGATGCTAAGCGCAGTTTTCAGTTCTGCGAAAAAGAAAGCAATGATATGTTTTCTGCACATTGAAATAACTTATTCTATCGTTTCACTGTATTTATCCATCTTACGATTAGCATTCATCTATCACATGGTAGCACTCAATTGGACGTGAAGCTGGATTCGAATGCTCATTCTAATTCTGACACTCAATAACGAAACTGCTCGCGTTGTCAATTCTGAATCATATTTTAATGGATATTCATTAGAGTTAACGTGAAGTCGGAAAACTTTATGCAATCGATTTCATGACAGGGTTTGACGTGTTTTCATTTTTCTAGTTGCAGTCGTGCATATTGAGGTTTTGCTGAGAGAAATGTGTTTTTTAGATGAGAAAAAACACATTTCTATCAGCTCTTATCAGTAATGTATAGAATGCATGTAACTGTGAGAATGATGTTCTGTCTCGTTTTTTGAATGGTGAACGCTTTGATAAAATCGACTGATCTTATTGGCTTGATCGTAAGACTTAATCGTTTGTGGAATATTTGCGTTGGAGGTTCAAGTTTCAGAAATGGTTCACTGAGGAAAATGGTTCACTGAAGTATTATCTAAATAATCCGGAAGTCAGCGAAGCGAATAACGTTGAGTTTCATAGAGCCCGTATGAGGGATAAGTTGCAGATGTAGCATTTGATTGCCGAGTCTGATTTGATAAATAATTTCATGTAAAAGATTGCTTCATTGATTATTATACGTTGTGATTTCCCACGAGATTTGACGTAACATTGCGATTTAGAGAAACCATTTGCGCGGTTCATCAATTCTGCGACAAATTTGCTTTCAAATTAATTTTTTCTAATCTTTCTTCTTCTTTTTCGAACTTTAGCAATCTCCAGAATGGAAAAACAATGCCCTTGTAAGTTGCTATTGCATTCAAGCTGTTAAAATTCATTTATTCTTGTTCAGCTCAAGCCCAAATTCCAGTTTATGCGATGGGATTAATTTTGTTCGGAACTGTGCATATTGCATATCCGTATAGTTAGTTTGATTCTCTTCTATAGATCATAGTACCGCTTGAGTCGTTTGTGTTGATAGTTGATGACGATCAAATTTAATATAAGCAATAAGATGTGCCGAGTATTGGAAGCTAATAATAATCACTACTGTTGCATGTTATTGTGCTCTTGCTTAGAAAATTGCTTTAAAATGTGTTTAGCACCAAATGTGTAAATTATTAAAGAGACAGCAAAAGACATCTGATAGTGAGTATTAAAAATAAAAGCGATTCACGAGTACACTTGCATACTTCCCAACAGCATTGATTCGAATTTCGAATACTTATCAACTTTGTCACGAGACGTTTTTAAGATGCGAATGATACTGTGCGCACTCAAAATAGTTCAGTGTGTGACAAGATTATGATGCGATTGATGATCATTCTCGATTCAATTGTAGTATCCTTTGACACATCGAACTCTAAAAACACCATGATTACAGGAGCCAAAAAGGCAAAGAGCCGAAAAGACTCTTGGTGCGCATGGCTGAGCAACTGGTAAAGCAGACTTTCCCGAAGCATCTCCTCAAGAGAGTATGTGTGGCGCAATCAAGCACCGTCAAACATTCACATTTCTATCCAAACGAAATGCAAAATGTTTCCTACAGATTGATTTATTTCAATTTACGCTATCTGGCCGAATGTGCTCGACAGATCTTTCGCTATAAAGGAGTTGAATTCGAAGACGTTCGCGTTCGACGTGAAGATTGGCCAGCGCTTAAAACAAGCAAGTATTCAATAATTTTACTTGAAATGAATGTTCAATCGAATTCACGTCTCTGATGCAGTTGGTGCTTTGCAATTGAATGCGAAACTTTTTCCGTCGAGGAAGTCAACTCAAGATTGCAGTCGATTCTGTTCTTATGCGCAGTAAATAAGGAGTGCAACAAAAGAGATAAGAAGTGCAACTGATAGGGAATTTTTGTGTATAATAGAAGAGAAAACCGTTCTCATAAACGAATTCTCATAAAAGCATCAAATTTCGTGTATTAGTTTTCCAGAAACACCGTTCGGGAAGCTGCCAATATTAGAAGTAAATGGAGAAGTGATATCACAAAGTTATGCGATCAATCGCTTTTTGGCCCATCAATTCGGTGAGATTTTCAAGCCCACTTCACAAACATATCTGTAAATGTAAATGTATTCTCTGAGATAGTTTCATCAAGCGAATGTCAAATACACTGTAACAAGCTAATTTCACGCAAAAATTTCAATTTGACATCGATTTTTTCATTAGAGTGATAGTTATGATCCTACTTTGGAGCTTCAAGAAATGAGAAATGATGCGAGGATTTGATTAGTTTGCTAGATGGTCACATTTTCGACATTCAATAATTCCGATCGTCAATTTTCGTCCTGTTTATAGGTGAGGCTCTGAAAGGCACTCAGCAATGCAAGAAAAGCATCCAGCTGTAGATCAGTGTGTAGATGACTCAGTAAACCTGAAAAAAATTGCATTGAAAGTCGAAGAAAGAGAGAAGTTTAATCGCAAACGGTAGAAAAACTTGGGAATATGAAGCGTAACCATTAAAATGTGAACGAAATGTGAGTAAAATCAGGCTTGGCCGGGACGTCTCCGTTTGAGGAAGCGCTCGTTGATTCGGTTGCTGATGCGCATAAGGACTTCCTGGAGTTGAGCAGAGACTATTTCCGACTGATGATCGGAATTGACAAGGGCGACAGGGTAGTGCTGAATTTCTTTGCCTTCATCAGTCCTACTTTATGTCAGTGGTTCTCACATTCGGTGCTCCATTACTCCTTTTGATGATCTGGCAGGCCACCGTTAACCCTCTTCCCCCCCCCTGATATAAGAACATCATGATGGTATTCAGCATGGCTGTAGACCTTCGCTGAGATCATTGCGTTCCTCATTATTGCATTCGGTTATGATTGCATGAAAAGCTATTGTATATATGACGCTCATTTCAAACTGTTTTACATGTATTCTCATTCTTTTCAGACGTGTTGTATTCACTCTCATAGCTATTGCATGCGAATATCGTTCTCTTGATGAGTTTTTATCATTCACTTCGTCTCATTTCACTTCACTGTTCGAATCAACTTCTCATTCTGTAACATATACTGTTTACTGGATACGTTGACGAGTGTTGACAACCGAGACCAACAACACTGCAATCAAATATCATTGCTCAACAACATTCGATTGTGAAATGATCAATTATAGAGTGTATGTGATAGAATGAGAATTTGACTTTAATTGTTGAGTGGAATGAATGAGAAATTATCAGAAGAGAACACATTTGGTGATAAAAGCTATGAGAGCGATTGGAACAGCTCGGAAAAGAATGAAAACGCTGTTAAAACGAATGAAAACCATGTTAGGCCCGAACGAGCTAACGATAGTCAGAAAATAGGAGAATGTTGCCATAAACTAACCACATTCACATACCTGAGTTGAAAAACACCATCACAATGGGGTTCTATCATGGCATAAAACTGCACGAAATACTAAATTTCCTCACCCCTCCATTACTTACCCCTGACACCTCAAAATCACCAAAAATGGGTAATTTTACCCCTAATGAGAAGCACTGCTTTATATAGTCCACTATGTCACTAAACACCTTGTTCAATAGCACAATCGTAAAGAAATTAAAACGAGTTGTGTGATAACCTCAAAAACTCAGTGATTTCCAGCACCATTATCGGCAGCAGTTCACGCTGAACCTTTTCAGGATGATGTCTTTCGGCATAGAGTAGTGCCCGCACGCGATAAATACCTACCATATCTTGAGAAGTTTCTTACGAAGTCGGATGGTCGATATTTAGTCGGAAAAACGATAACATGGGCTGACTTTGTGGTCAGTGAATCACTCGCAACTTGGGAAGATTTGGTTCCTGGCTTCTTGAATGGTGTTCCGAAACTGAGGAAATATACGAAAGCGGTTCGTCGGCTACCAAACATCGCAAAATGGATCGACGAAAGGCCAAAAACGGCTTTTTAAGGGATGGATGGATACTCATTGGACGGACGAATTGCGCGGTTGCATTTTGTGATGTCGGTTGTGATAGAGGTGCGGTTCAGGCGTGATGAAATGTTCCGTTTGTTTTCTCATGCTGAAATTTGCTCGACAACTGCAATCTCATTGAGTGTGACGATTTTCATTCGCAAGTCACTCATGAGGGTTGCTGGCTCGTAGAGCTTATACATTCTGGACCTTATCAGTGCAATAAGTAATTACTGCAGATGAAATCACTTCTAAGTTTACTAAAGCAAAACGGGCGATTGGTCGTAATATTCCTGAACTTTGATCGTTCCAAGATATAAATTCAATTCAAGTTGACCAATTTGTCTAGTCCTCGCTCATTCGTAGTGTCAACGGGCCATAAGAATTGAAAAACTGAGATTACTCAAAATTTATGACAACAAACAATTCAGTGTGTCCACTCATAACTGCCCTATCACATCCATTGACCATTGTCTTTGCATTCGTCCTCAATTATCATCTGCTTAGGAATTTGTAGATCTGTTAGCGATGATTGTATCCATTGTAAGCAGTAATGCTAATGAGCGAGCTTCTTGGCTGTTCCTTACGAGAAGTTTGATGAGGTTTTGTTCCAAGCCCAGCTGAAGTTGTAGTGCCTCAAAACACATTTCGATCATTGGTCTTGTAGCAACTCTTACTTTGTGTTTTTCAGTGTTGTTCATTTGCCATCTCGAATAGTTTAACGGCTATATCTAAACGTGTATTGTGAAGGAAGTGTAATAAATGTTCACTCTTGCCAGTGTCACTTGCACTCGCATATGCTTGAAACCGAAACGATGAATCTCAGCTTCAGCCCATAGGATAATCCTCAACAAAACTATACAAGTGGACTCAACCTCAGACTTAGAACAGATTTACGATGTTTACGATGCAAACGCTTGAGACAAACATTGAACATTGAACTAGTTTACAACAAAAAATAAATTTGATCAAATCATTGTCATTAGATTTTAAAAATTTCGGAAAATTCAGATTCTTTTCGATTTCGAATTGTGATATTTTTTGCAATTGGGAGTTTTTGTGACCAAATCTCAAACTTGGAATTGATATCAAAATCAAAATTATGAGTAGTCTAAGCAGTGTGCAGAAAATAATTCGCAACTTTTGTTGCATGCATGCATACTTACATGCTATACGACGACCAAACCACCGATCGAACGACTTTGTATTTGCATCACATCTTCAGAAATTCACTGATAACAGCATAAGCAACAAAACACTGAATCAATACCAACATTGCTGTCCACTAACTCAAGTACAGTTCCAATTTTTCGATGACACTAACCATGATAATTTTCGATGGTAACATGAATGCAGCAAATATGTTATGACAGACGACAACTGGAAAAGTGCTCAAACACCTAATCTGAACTGATGGTTAAACAAGTGTCCAGACAAACGATTCCATCTTTCTTATCTGAATATGAAGACACTCCGGCATCGTGCTGAGTGACAACATACAACTATCATTTCAGACGCGATCTAGCTTGCACCGTCAGTTGTGTATCTATCGTCTCAGTGAACTGAGTTGGTGAGAATTTATAGTGAAATGGTTTCAATCATTTTCCACAATATCCTTCTCAATCGGCAATCTTTAGGCATCCTATCGTTTACTATTAAATAACTGAGATTTTGTCCAATAACAATCGTTATTTCAGTACATCGTAACATAGCGACACATAAACTCAATCGAGCGAATATGGACATCAGGCAAACTCAATCCGCTATTCTTGTCATATTAACACTTATAATTCCGGTGATCACAATAACATTCAAAGTTCCGATCGAACGAATCAGGAGTAGTGATCAACAAACAGTGAAACGTGTGCATTTGCAACGAGATCAATCAACGCTTCAGTTGGATGATGAGGGAAGGAAAATTAATGTGAGCATTACGGTGGAATTTCACTTGAGCAACTTTTTGAGGGAATACTTTGTCATGAATAATCTCTCTCAAAAAAAAAAGCTTTCTGGATGCATTTGCAGGTGACACGATTCGAAAAAACTTATTTCGTTGCGAAGATCTACGTTGGATCCAGAAGAACACAAATGAGAGTGTTGTTGGACAGTGAAACATCGGACTTATGGTTTCCAAGTAGCAGTTGTGGGGAGTGCGATTTCTATTGCTATGCAATACCGGAAATTTATGCGAGATCGTTGTGCAAAGAAGGATGCTGGACAATATTCAATAATTTTACTGGAAGGTTCTTAATTTTTTGTTCGCCGACAATTTTCTATCAACTGTCTCTGAGTCGATTCAAAAATTTTGTTCAATCCCGCAAGAGAATGCCTCACTTTTATGCCACAAACTGTTTCCATCATCAGAAAAAGGCATCTTATTTCAAGAACGCTGGAAATCGCTCGAAATCACATTTTTGTGCACATCCTTTGTAAAACTATGGCGATCTGATGGTAAATAAATGATGCAGTGATTCAACAGTACCCCTAGTTTACAGTACAGAATAATTGAGAGCATGGCTCATAATTTGCCGCAAGTCAATATTTCAGTGCATGCAGTTATGGGCAAACCTTTAACGCAGCTGAATCCACTTCGTATAAGGACGATAAAGGTGCATGGTATCATAGGCTGTTTGAGGTAGGAGGATTCCGCGGAATCGACACTATTGATGTGAGTCAATCGGAAATAGCAGCGATGCTCGTTCATCTCATTCATTTAGAAATGTTTCTTCTTCCAAATTCAGCTTGCATATAATCACGATGCATATCTTTATTCTACGATGTTTTTTTTTGGGCTCACATAATGTGTGGATTAATTGCTGTCATCGATTAGAGCCTAGGCCCTAGGGTTTTTGCCTCTAAAGATAATAACTGTGAACTGTATAATATTAATCAATGAGATAATGAATACGCTATGTGTGCGAGTAGGCGCACTCCAAAATCATATTGATGAGGGTCAAAAATTTGGAAGTTTCAGGTCAGTGGAATGGTATTCAACGCATCTATTGGTCAAGTAACATCAATCGTCGTACCAAAAAGCTACGAACCAGTTGATGGCGTTTTCGGACTAGGATTTCCATCTGGAAGCGTTTTGAAGCGACCTCCACCTCTGCTAGCTGCACTTCAACAAAACCTCATCGATAAAGCCATGTTCACTATGTTTTCCAAGAAAGTGATTAGTATCTTCAAATACCACACCAATATTTGCCAGATCTGCTTGAATCTCACTGCAACTGATTTTCGTAGAGTCAGAGCATTGATAAGGTTCAGGAAGACGCTGGAGTGTTCACGCTCGGTGGAACAGACGAAGACAACTGCGATGCGAACATCGCTTACCTTCCGCTCTCTTCTGAGACTGCATTTCAGTTCGAAATACAAAAGTAATTCCGCTCATTCAGACCACCGCTTACACTCATAATCTCTTATTGCCCATACTGCATTCTCATTTGTCGTACATCGAAACTGTTTCGCAATGGATTTCACAATTTTCCATTGGTTTCGGCGGAATGCATGTTTTTTCATGGCCAAATTTTTGAACAATGCACAATTGGTGATGATTTTGCATCAAATTATTAAAGGCTTAAAGTTGGCCAAAAAACAATCATCGATAGTCCAACAGCGGTGCTTTCGGATAGTGCACATGCGTACATCTATGTGCCAAAGAAGGTACTCTCTGCAATTGGGGACGCATTAGGAGTTGAGGTTCGGTTGGCTTCTTTTGATTCCGTGCTAAACTAACAACTGAATTAAGAACGGTGGTCGTAAACACTTCCAACAAATTAGCCAAGTGTTCAAAAATTTTGATCATTTGGTAGCTGCTAAGTAAATTGAATTATCCCTGTCATTTTGTGGACGAGAGAAAAACAATAGGAATAATTCAGTTCACATAACCGAAAGCTATTGCTGCAAAATTGTGAGCTATTTCGAGAAATATTACGAATGCCAATGGCCAACGAATTAGATGAATACTGAATGACAATAGCGACACTCTTCTACGATCGCCATTTCATGGATACGAATTTGATCTGATTAGGAGTTCAGGAGCAGTTCTCCGAATATGTAGTGGACTGTGAGAGGTCATTGGAAAACTTAACCATAATGGCTGCTGGATTTGAGTTCGTTCTCACCAAGGATGTGTATGTTGAAGAGGTAGTGGATGTTTTTCTTTTTATTAATACTCACCTTAGCTGAATAGTTTGCAAATTATTGTAGAGATTGGAAACGACCACAGTTTCCAGTGAGTATTTGCAAAATGCCATCAGTTTTGACGTCCCGCAATCGAGACTGAATCGATGACGAGTTCTTCTTCAGTGCCAGTCCATAATGCTGGAATTGGAAAACCATTGTAAACGGAACAGGAAGTAACGGTGATGATGAAAGATGAAGTAATAGTGATATCGTCATGAAATGTTTGTCCGTGCTTCCTGAAAAACGAGAACCGAAAAGGCGCTATTATGTATCGGTTGATCTAGCGACTTGCCATTTCAGTGATTGAAATACTAAGAAAACAACTGCTTAAGATGAATGAACTGAGAATGATCAATTTGTAGTAGTACAAGATGAGTGAATTGTATAAACTATACAACATGATGTCCCGTTTTATCAAATCATTCTGAGATTTTTTGGTGAACAGATCCCGGGAATGGAACGGGGATTCAAAAGCTTCGTTCCCGCACGAAGAGTGATTCCCATTGATCGCTGAGCTCATCCGAACTAAAATCAGTGACCTTCACATTAACAAGGCTGAATGAAGTTGCAATAACTAAATTCCTCTTGAGAAAATTATTTCCTAACTCTTCGAAATGGAAGTTCCTTCCTTAATTTAAGCATCCGTTCTGTCTCCAGGTGTTTCCGGGCTATTGTAATCTAGCGATCAGAGGAACGAATCTCGATGAATACCGTTACGAATGGGTTTTGGGATTGCCATTCAATCAGCAATATTGCATCACGTACGATCTGGATAACAAGCGTATTGGCATTGCAGAAGCTCGCAACAACTAAGTTTTCGCGATCGATCACTTTCCAAGATTATTTGCATCTTCTATCGGGTTGAGGCTTTGAAAATTCATCTAATAACCCGACGTTAAGTCCATATTTATATGTGTTTTAACCGTGTTGCAAAAATTACTGCAGAAGAAAAGTACAGGAAGTCGATTGTACAGTACACGCTGATCATGTACAATGGTATAGGTGCAATGTTTTGAAATTTATGTGATATGCTGAATAAAGGAGATTTTTTTTCGACTTATCGTCCACTTTAATCACTGATAAAGATGTAGTCGCATTTGTCTTCATTGCAATTCCTGTTATAATAACTGGATTACCATATTTCCGCATCAAATTCTACTCTCCAAAATGTGCATTTTAAAGAATTTTCGATAGGCTGATGGTTTCCTCATAGAATCGGTTGGACAGCAATTTTGGATCGTTAGAAAATTGTCGATGGCCTGAATAAATCACTGTTTCCGAGAGTGTGTCAATGCCCATTGCGATTTTGAAGGTAAAATTGAAATTGCGTTAGAGCTGTACAAAACACTACGGTGGTAATTGCTTGTGCTGCATTGTTTGTGTGATGTTCGATGTGTTCTAAGTGCGGGAAGCGATTCATTTCAAAACTATTGAAGGTTTTATGCGATTTTCGCTTAGTTTTAATTGTCACTGAATAATTTGCATCCGAGTTTGTTACTTTTTTGAGTGATTCAGCATAATCTGTTTGTTGGTTGGTTGGTTAGAATAGGCAGGTTGGAATGAAATAATCACCGTCTTCACTGAACCAAAAATATATTTCCTTGAATGTTTGTTGTATTTTGAAGTGATTCGACTGAAGTTAATTGTGGTGAAAATTCACGATCCAAGCCGAAATCATGTCGTTGCCACCTCAAAGACCATCGTTGGTACCACGAGAGAATCGCAAACAATTGTTTGATGCAAACTATATCGCCGATTGGTTGAACACGTCGTTTCCAGTTTTGAGCGTAACACCAGAACACATCACTAAGCCAACGGTAAGCATTTTTTTTTGTTGGATCGAATGCTCAGTTCTTATCCACATTTCATCCCAATCTTGTCCAGTTATTTAAATTTCACTGGAACGACGACCAGAACAATTTGTGTGTCAACGTTTCGACTGGCTAGAAAAAAATCAAAAATATTAAGCAATGCAAACATTTCAATTTGATATACGAACAGTGACATACAGTTTCATCTCATACATTTTCTATCTGTTCATTTGTTCACGTGAAATATCTGTCAATAATTTATAAGTTTCTCGAGAGCAATTATCCGTCTTGACGGTATTTCCATCTTGAAGGTAAGGTAATGAAATTATACCCGTTAACACATCAATGTATTTCACAATTTGCGATGAATTATTTAGGATTTACTGATTCATTTCTTTTGTCCGTTGTTCATTCACGAACGTTTTGATGATTGAGCACAATTCACGAGTTCAGTTTTAATTGTATCATTAGTTCACGCTCAAATAAAATTCTTTGAATTGCAGTCAGACGATATTTGCGATATCTATATGGTACTAACTCAACACATTCTCAGCTTGCCTACAGCTGCTCTCACCACACCACCGTTCGATGCACTCGGCGGAGATGTCGATGTGGAGATGTTCAGTCGTGCCACACCAAAACTTGTCATTTTCAAGTCGTTGTCAGTTTTTAGTTTTTGATTTATCTCCTTTTATCCACCCATTACCCCTTCATTGAATCAACGGATCGGAATTGTTTGCCATAAGGAGTAAACTCTTTTGAACTATTTCGAAAAATTGGTTGAATTGAGGAGTTGATGATGCTTTTAAACATTCAGGATCACTCACTCTTTCTAAACTTCAGTTGCTCAGAAATTGAGAACTTTTGACTTATGACGCACGTAATTTTGCCTCATGGGCTTCTTAAAGACATTCGATAGAGAATCATGTAGTTCATGAACACATGAAAGAATTTCTATTTCAAGCGGTTATTTGGCGTATTTTAGGTCAGCGCTTATCGAAGATCTGACCGATGGACAGTCGGTTCTAACGTTGAGTGATCTTCTGAAACCGAACGCTCGTTCAACACGTCGTCTCCTGTCAGTGCTCATCGACTACATTCAGTTCACACAGCGAATCACACCGGTTCGATGCAGTCTCTGTTCATTTCCGTGCTCATCAATAATAATTTGGAACAAATTTTGTGAACTTTTATGTGAACAATAATCAATATGAACTTACATTTCGAAGAAATTTTCATAGAATGCATTTGTTTGTTACTACTGCAGGAAATAAATCGCATTTTCACAATGCACAGCAACAAGAAGGCAGACTTGGAGAAGAGACGAGCCGAAGTTGAAGAGCTGGAAAGGAAGGTGGCTGAGCTACGAGTGCAACATGAACGTCGCAAGGGTGAAGAGAACCAGGTGAGTGACTTACAAATAATTTCTTTGCTTTACAAAACTGGGACTCCCTTGCACTCTTCTGCTACTGCATCCGGGAATATTGCCGGAATAATTTGGTGTCTAATTGGTTGCAGAAACGTGCCGAATTGGAACAGAATTCACAGAAGACTCGCGAGGTTGTTGAAGAGAATCGCGTTCTACAAGCTAAGCATCAAGCGATCGTCAGCGAACTAAGTGAAAAGTCGAAACGAATTGTGAGTGATTCGTGGATTGCATTTATTTGTATTTGTTTGCCGAAACATTTTCTAAGTTATGAATTTAACAATGATATTATCCGGTGCGAATGGCAAAGTTTCATTGTTTTGATGGCTTGAATTGCTGTGAAAATTTATTTCGTAAAGGTGCCTACAATTAGGTTTTTAGTTGTCAATAGAAGTTTTGATCACGAGAAACAAGTTGTTTTTGTGTAATTGGACACATCGGGTTTCATGGAATATTGTTCGTAGGATGAACTCGACGGCGAAATGCGTTCGTTGGAGATGCATAACGAAATGTTGACTGCAAAACTGGTCACATCACCGGAAAGACTCGAGACTGAGGTCCGCGAAGCAAGCGATCGCAAAGAAATCGTGCTTCAAGAATACGCTGCCAAACGGTTATATATTCAAATAGCGTTATTCTTGGGTATCGTGAGAAATGCCATAATATTGGTACCTATAAGTCTATAATATATATTAAGGCGTGAACTGAACGAAGAGCAAGATAAGAAACAGCATCGATTGCTTGTTAGTAGCGCACTGAATGAAGCAAAGGATTACTTGAAACAATTCCCAGCATTTGAGGTCAGTATTCGATATGTTAATCTTTTTTATACGAGTTCTTGTGATGTTTTTGGAATAATTAATCTGTCTCATAATTGAAGTTGTTTTATTGGTATAATACAATTCGAAGGGTTGTTGATTTTGTCCGTTGCTAGGTGTGTGTGTATCTCGGTAATTCAGAACTATGGAAGTTTTCATCTATGAATCACTTGAATCTGACAGAAAATCACTGGATTTGTTGAATGTTTTGTGGAAATTGCAGGAGAAGATCAAGGCGATCAACGAGCGTGTGGCTGATCGGGAACGTGAACGCAACAAGAAATTGGATGAACTCGAGTCTCAACAAAATGCAGTGGCCAAACAACGAGATGCCATCAATGAATGCGATACGGCATTCGAGCGAGAACGCGAGAAGCATGCGAATCAGTTGAGCAATTACACCGAGCAGATTGGCACTGTTCAAAGGTATGAATTCTTTACAATACTTACATCACTTCAGCCGATTTTGCAGCGATGTTTTCATTTTTCCGATAGCATTTTCATCGAAATCAGCTGAGGACATGTGGAAATTAATTGCTGTTGTTGGTTTGGTTTTCACGTCAATTGTTGTTTGGATAAAACAAATATTTGTGTGTTTGTTTCAGTCAAGTTGAGGATATGCGACGTCGATTGGATGTGTTCAACAAAGACAACATTGAGGTACAACGTGAGATTGGCAAAGTGAAAGACGATCTGTCAACGTTGAATCGAAAGGCTGAAGCGGATTCAGTCAAAATGGCGCGTCGACTGAAAGGAGTACTTGACAAGGTGCACTCGTGATTTGTCTTTCTTTTTTTCTTGATTCGTTTCAATTCCATTTCATGTCATCCAAATTGAAATTCACTACGAGAACGGTCATAAGTCTAAATGCAATTTGAAATGTGATTATGGGTAATGAATTTGCTAAGGTTTGCGAGAGCAGCTTTATGGTCATCGTGAATTTATGTACAGAATAATCGTGCATGCTGATGATCAGATGAACTAAAGCAAACAAAAGATGAATTTGTAAAAGTTGTGGCTTTTTTAGTTGAATCAAAGTAGACAAGTGTACGATGAGGAGTATCGTGTTTGCGAGGAGCTTGTCGACATGGTCAACGAGAGCCGGCATATGGATGGCCCCGAAAACAGCGACTCAATACGAATGGTTTCAAAGAAGTGATCGGGATTTGCTTTGAGCAATCAATTGGTTTCATTTCTTTTGACGATAGATTATTCAAGTTATGTGCGATTTTTTTTGTTTATCTATGTTGCATTTCTGGAACTTTCAATTCAGTTATGAAATTCAATTCGTTCGATTACACTCGATTAGTTCTTACTGAATCTAATATGTTGCAGCATTTGATTATTCATCCTTCTTGCCTTCTTTCATGGATTTCTTCCACTGGTTACAAAATATTCATTCATAATGTTGATATCGTTATGGAATTTTCGCTGGCTCCATGTCGAATTTACTAACCGTGATATTATTGTAGTTGATCACGTTTAATCAAGCATTTTTTGTTTTGTTTTATTGGTTTTATGATCTCTGCCTGTATCAATGATTATTTCATTCGTTGCACAGCCATTATTATGATGTGCAATAAATTTCTTCTTCGCAACGGTTCTGGTGTCTTCACACATAAGCACACAATTCAATAATCTATCAAAAAAGTGGAATAATGCATTTACGATTATGTGAGAAATTCTTTCAAAATTTAATTCATGAAGGCGCTTATCGTATCGAAACGCTATCATTAAGATCATGTTGAATCACTCAGTACACAATCGCTTTGGGCGTTCACACCACAACCATATCATCGAAGCAGTAAACTGAAAGTGCTGTCACTCTTTCAAATCACATCCGATATCATGTGCGATGTTCAAATGCTGTGCGATGCACTTAGGAAACACTAAAATTTGCGAGAATATTGAAGTAAATTCTTTAATTAATACCCGCTTCTACTGAATCAACCGGTCAACTGATGTTACACCCAGCCAGATTCATTTTTTCAGCCAGTCCGATCATATGAATGAATGCAAAAGTGAATTGCTTATAATCACACCCATTAACGTCTCAATGACAACGCATTGATGACGAATCATGGTGAATATGAATGGACTTGCGTAAGAGTGCTTTAAGTAGTGTGATATGAACGTCATAAGAACATTTATCAGTTACTGCCTTTGAAAAGTAATTTTTATCACCAGCAATCAACTAAACACAAAATAGTTTTCATCACATTTGTTTCATTTAAACAGAGAAATCATCAACCAAATGCATTCTTTCATCCAGGCATTTGCACTGTCATATAATCAGTGCGTGTTTATATCAGTTTCATTTCAAGCATTATGATTAAATCTTCTAAAATGTTGTGGATCGCCAAGCTTTTATCATGGTGAGAATTCATTCGTTAATTTAGCCATAGATAATCCTGCAGCCGATCAGACATGGATATCAATCTCAAACGCAATTTTGATCGTTTGATCATCATCGCTATCGTATTGCTGCTCTCGTTTACATCGCTGACGATGTCTGCGTTCAATATGCCGCTTCAAAGAATGCAAAGTGATCGTATTCGCCGATTGCAATTAGGTCTGAAAGTAGAGCCAAGAGTTTACCAGGCCGCTCGAGGACCATATGAAGTGAAGGTCTGTGCTTGCTCAATTTCCAGCTGAGATTACTGGGAATTTATTCGGTGACATTTCACATCATTCACATCAGTTGCAGGTGAAAGATTATCGTGACATTGTTTACTATGGAACAGTTTATCTGGGCTCACAGAGAGTGCCCATGCGAGTGGTACTCGACACCGGGAGTGCAGATTTTTGGGTACCTGATGTGAGTTGTCAAGAGTGCAATTACTATTGTCATGGATTACCGCAGAAATTCGCCGAAATACTTTGTGAGAGTGGATGTACGACAATTCACAATCACTTCACTGGAAGGTTTGTTAGTTGTTGAGTTGAGTGATAGTTTCAAATGGATTCGATTAGGCAGCAATTCTTTCAGTTGTTCATCGTTCTCGATAAGGTTCAGAAGGTAATGTAAAGGAAAGTTTTTATTTTCCCGTGATCACCGGCAATCATTTAGTCTATCGGAAAGCGATGATATTAGTAAATGATTTGACTGCGTAAAGGAAGGCGTAAAAGGCGAATTCTTCCAGTGGTTGTCATAATAAGCAAACGTTCAATGCGGCTAAGTCGACGACGTATGCAGAGGGAAAAGGAGTGTGGTCAATTGCCTATGGAACTGGGAACTGTGGTGGTTTTCGTGGAAATGATCAAGTTGACGTAAGAAAACTACTTCATAGAGGGTGCAATTTAAGTGACAAATTGAAATGTTGAATCAAAGACAACGTCCCACTCTACTTGCAATCTATCGCAGATGGGACGCAGTCATGTTCTTCTGAGCATTTAACATATCATATCTTTCCAGTCGTTTGTATTGAATGCTTTTTTTTGGCTCAACCTATTCACAGAAGGCAAATTTCTATGCCTGTCCGGTACAGAAACGGATGCTGTCCCCATATGCTATTCGGTCTTTATATGAGATTGATGAAAAGCCGTGATTGCAAAGGACTCTGATTCAGTCATATATTTAGTCGAAGTAGCCGTGAATGATCGATTGTGAGGTAAAATGAAGTGAAAGGTGACAAAGAATCGTGCGTTGTTCGCGATATACACTTTGCCTGAAAAAAGATAAAACTGATTTTTTTTTGGTCTCAAAGAATACTTGATAGGGAATGTTTCAGCTCGGTGGAATGAAGATTAAGGTCACATTTGGACAGGCCACTCAATTGGACGAATTTATGCTCACCGATAAACGATTCGACGGTATTTTAGGATTAGCATTTCAGTCGCTCAGTGCAATTGGAGCAGCACCACCATTTTTGGCTGCTGTTAAGCAAGGAATCATAAACGAAGCTGTTTTCACTGTATTTTTCCGCAGAGATGTTAGTTGCGCTTTCACTGGAGAAAATGAAAATGAAAGAGGACTGTTGAATAATCAAACTGCTAGTTGTATGCAACATGGCATCAGATACTAGACCTTCTTTTTTGTTCGTATGGGGTTGAAATTTGTAAATCGCACTACACGCTTAAGATGTTCGCATCTTAAGCGAATTAGGGTGTGATTCTTTTGATGAATTTCTTTTTTTTTGCTTTAGATCGAATGACTGAGGATAATTTTTTTGTTTTGGTGAATCAAAATTTTTCTTTCTAGAACTCTCCTCAAGGTGATGACGGCGGGCAGTTCACGTTTGGTGGCATTGATACAGTGAATTGTCAACGAAAAATTAACTATGTCCCACTGTCGAGGCCGTTATATTTTCAGTTTGAAATGCAGAGGTGAACGCAGCATACGAATTTCCTAATTATTTCACTTATTCCGTACTGACTGATCGTTATTGTCGGCCTCGAATGCATTCTGCTAATTCAGTGAGAGAAGCTGATGAGATTAGTGGAAATTACCTGGATTACCTGGATTGGCCAGGCTATCAAACGTTTAAAACGTTGCTAGCCACAATGCTCACGTTTCCGTTCGCACTATTTTAGCCTTGATTGACGCCACTGCACTGTGGAAATATTGTGATCAAATTATAACAGAACAGAGACTTTTTAACAGGAAATGAATGACAATAATTCGCTGGACGATCGCGGCCATCCTATTGATATTTTTCAAGTTTATATTCTTCTTAGTTATATGGTCCGCTTTCGAATATCGGCGAACTTGTGAATTTTTGATAAAAACAAAGTGATCTTTAATCAACAATCAATCAGTTTTACTTAAGTTTCAAATTCGATGGATGGACCATCACCTCACGACCATATCAAGTAATATCCGACACAGGAACATCAGCCATAGTGATGCCATCAAGTGTACTGCGTGTGGTATTAGGCAAGCTCAATGCGAAGGTTTTTTCAAACTTCACTTTACCGGTCATATTCTTCAGACGCAATCTACATATTTATAATGTTCCCTTCCTACCAAGTCATGTAAATTAATCGAAACTGAAGGTTTTGCATTAGGTGATCGAAAAAACAAAATTTCAACTCATATAATCCACTCACTGTTTGGAGTAGTTAAACAAATTTATGCACTGGCTCGATCTGGTATCGATACGATAAGCAGCCTGATTCAATGTACGTTCCACTGCACAGCTTTATTCCCAATCAGCAGTGAGATTCTCATTCCTTACAGCCACCGTCGAGTTTCATTTTCATCATGGGTTTTGTTATCATTTGTGAATGACACTAAAATTTGTGACTTTTTTTAAGGGGGATGAAGAGTATGGCTACACAGTTACCTGCGGAACACATCCCAACATCACATTCGTAATAGGTGGCATTGAGTACTCAGTTACGAGCAAAGACTACATCGTAGAGGTGAGTGAAAGATTTTCGCTCTCAAATTCTTAAAATGATCAGTTGTATAGGAGGGCTGATTTCAACTCGTGGACAACTGAAATGGTGAAAAAACCTGATTTGTGCCGGAGACATTCACGTTGAGGCTGATTGCTTGCTGCTATTCTAATGACGGTGTTCTCAGGGCCTAAATTCTTCACTAAACTACAGTGTTAGAAACTTCCGTGCCTGTTCTTGATTAATGCTCAAAATTTTTGCTACTTTTATCGCCACTAAAAATTTTGCTTTCACAGCCGAAAATTAACTAGCGTATGAACTAGCTCACTGCGCAGCAAGTCTTTAAGCAAATTGGATCGTGAGTATTTCTCGCATGAAACCAATAAGTAATACGCTGTGAATGGGAACGATGAGAGGAGATATTTGCTATTGATCATTTGTTTTGTTATTGATCAGTTGTTGTTTTCATGAGAGCTGGCAGAACAGATTCATAACGATGCTTCTGATTTTGCAGTATAAGCGGAACGAGTGTATTTTGATGATGGGCGCATTGGGTGAGGGCGATGAACTGTGGATTCTTGGTGATCCTTTCATCCGGCAATATTGTCAGATATATGACATGGGTCGCAAACGTATTGGCTTTGCTGAGGCTATCCAAAAATGAATTATATTCAAACGTCAATTTCGTTGATTACTTCAATGCCACATATCAATATCACATAAAATTTGACATGTTCCATGAAAACTGACTGTGGTAGAGAGTAGTATGTTGCGGGGAACGGCGACTTTCGAACATCCCATCAATCATTCGCTATTTCCGTCTCCGTTGCCGACTTTTTTCGATCGAACCACATCATTTTTAGTGTTCTCGAGTGCAAAATTTCGCCCATGACTGTCCCCGTCCCCGATCTTGTTCTCTTTCCCGTGACATCTAATTACGAAACTAGCTGAACGCATCATCCAACTACGAAAATGCATTATGAATGTGAACATTTACGATTAGAACGCAAAGCATTTTGATCAGTTGCATTTTTGCATAGTGCCTGCGTTTTCTACAGTCATTTTTCTTGAATAAATCTTTTGTTGTCTCGAGAAATTTTGCTCAAAGAACGTTGGCAATTGATTATTTTCATTTTTATTATCAGCAAACAATATTATGCATGGAATTGCCATGAAGCAATCTATTTGTTTGTTCCGTCCGTTGATACGGATAAGTTTCTGGTGAGCATGTGCTCACCGCAATTGCCATTTGTGAACGGAAGTGATGTATTGTGAGTGTTGTTCAGTTTTTACTTCACTTTCACAACAAGTGAACATCAGAAAGGCAAATCACCTATTGGATGATCATTATCTCGAGTAAGTGAACATCGTAAATTAGAAGTTCACGAAGAAACACGTAAACAATCCATTTCACATATTTATACTTTATGACGAATGTTCAGTACGATAAAAACGGTGATGATGCATACAGATTTATAAAGTGGAATTGAAGCAAATAAATTACGCGTTTATCAATCATGCATTATATTACATATTAAGCCAATGTATCATGCCGTGACAGCTTTGAAGAAGGTCTGACTAAACGTTGTTGTTCAGAGGATGCGTTTGTGGCGGCGGCATTACAAGGTGCACGTGACGGCGACTGAACACCTCCAAATGCCGGACTATTGCTTCTAGCACGTTCTCGTTCCAGAACGCTGTTTTCATCGCTGTTTGTCAATCTGAACAGATAGCATTGCTTGAGAATAGCAACTTTTTTTGAACGGACACACTCTTTATAGCTGCAGCCAGTTTATGCTGGCGTCAAACTTTCTGCAAAAGGCGCAGTTTCCAAAGGACTCACAAATGTTTCCGAAATTGGCATAAAATTAGATGGACCATCATGATATTAATGAAATAATTGCTGCTACCAAATTCGTAGATTCATCTCAACTCTAGACATCATCGCACTACATTTGATATTCTGTGCAAATCAATGAAACCTACGCTAAACGTGAATCACACGATTGTAACATGTTCGTATCACGACTGTTTCTGAACAAGGAACGTTTTGTGGACGCTTCACTTCGTCGTTGTCGAGTGTTCGCCTCATCGGGAATAAGCGACAGCTCGAATGCACGATGCGCTACGAGTGCAGTTGTTAACGCTACTCCATTCATCTGTAACAGTTTATGCACGTGTATGCGCTAAACTTTCTACACAGAACGGCACAGTTTTCAAAGGATTCACAAATGTTTTGAAAGTTTGGAAGTTGGCATAAAATTAGGTGCATCATTATGACAGTAATGAAATAGCTGCTACCAAATTCGTAGATTCAAATACGCTAATGTTTTCAGTAAGGCTTTTGATGACAACCTAATCATTTCATAGTGTCTCGCGGCAGTGGCGATGACTTTGATGGACGACATTCAGTGACAAAAATGGATTGATGACCGTTAGCTGCAGTCATAATTTCAGTGGTAATCCATAAGATACTGCACAAATATATGTGTGTGTGTGTGTGATACTATGAGCACTTACTTTGCGTTTCTCTTCGAGTCCAAGAAATTGTTTAATGATCGTACGATATTTGGAACTGAATATGAGGTAAACGAGAATTGAAGTGGAAGAATTCAACGAGACGAGTATATTCGCAATTTCGACACTACTTTCGAACAGACTCTCACTGCTCTTGCTGTCGATCTTGTCGACGAATATCAGAATTTCAACGATATTATTGCAGAACGCCAATCCTTAATGAAGAATTAAATTAATTTTCACCAACAATTATTGGATATCATCAAATTTGTAGTTCTTTCATGCTTTTCAAATGTCATCCCTAAACTTCAGTCACCGTTTAAATCGATCCGATTCAATACTCATTTGATTCGATTCAAGCGATTCTTGAGTTTTAATCTTGATTCTTGAGTGCTCATCCGAACAAATGGAACTTTTCTGTTCAATTTCAGCCATTCTCAGTTCAAATACTTTCTTCGAGAATGCTTCTTGCGGTTGAATTTCAATTTTCTCAATGTTTTTATTGGAACAAGGTCTAGCTAGCTTCTCACAGTATCACTGGTTAGTAGGATGAGAATGAATCTCATTCAGTCTTACTTTGCCAGATACTTAATTTGCCCACTATGCAAAAATTCATTACTGAAGCTAGTATGTTCGAAAAAAAAAACACATATTTCAAAACACCACTAGGGACCGAATTTGAGTGGAGCCGTCCAATCAACAGTCCTAGGACTGAGAGAACTGAGGTGAATGTGGTCAGTTTGTATAAACTCATCACAGTTTTTCTATGCAATGTGAATGAGGTGCTTCGATTCAGTTGTTTCACTGCAACATTGTGCTATCAGGTAACTGAAAGCCGATGCATTCAGATAAAATTTCCGATTGTTTTTTTTTGATGATCACTATGAGAATGATAGAAATTTCTTGAAATGGCTCATGAAATAATACCGTTACATTCGAGAAACATCGCAACGATTGCCAACAACATCAGTGTTACGGATCTGTCACGTACTGAGTTTGCGTTTACGACCGTCGACGGATTGGCTGGTGCTCTGATTGAGCTGAAAAAATCGCTTCATATGCTTCTGCTTTATACACCATTCAAGTTGCACATATGAAACAAGATCACTACTCACTACCAAAATACAGTGCAGAATCGATTCAGAACCATATTACGTTTCAAATGCTTGATCATAACTTAAGTTGGTTGTTGAAAAAGATGCGCATGGTTTCTTTCGAATCAATTTGGATGAAAGGTATTACTATGGAACATATGGTACGGGACAAAAATTTCCGTCATGAATGGATGTTCATGGAGTTTAGAAAGAGATTAGATGACAGGAACTAAGTCCTACGACAGTTTTTTTAACTCTTGTCTGTCATTATTCAGCATCTCTGACTAGCAACCACTAAGCTGTGGTTGCCATCAAACACTTCTTAATCTAACTGATAATCTACTCATAGCAAAATGCACTCACTCCTAAATTTATCTATTGTTCAAATTTTTTCCTGCGAAATAGTCTAACCGTTGATAACATTGCAAATATGTTTCGGACACCCCTTTACGAATACAATTCTCGCTAAGCATAGTGAACATGCACACTACTTCTAGAAAGCAAAAAACTTTGGAAAAATCTATTGGAGAGGAATTAAGCGAAGTAGGCAATCTTATGAGTTACTGCCAGCTCGAAGTTGGTAAATATAAAAACGAACGTATGACCGACTGTTCTTCCATTTTGATAGCTCTGTGATTGACATTGTATAATATTTATGTAGGCAATCTTAGCGCTGATCAAGACAAAACATTTGACTTCGAGAAATTTGTTGGACGAAATCTGCACATGACACTTATGACTATGCGATGCCATAGGTGATAAATGTAAGCCATTCTCACAGAGTTGCGCTGTCTACTAATCAGCAGATAGACAGTTATTATGAAGGAAGATGTTAGGCAAGTTTTGAAGAGTAAGAGTCGCTAACGTGCACTGCAAGGAGAAGCAATGGAACAACCCAAAAGCAAACGTATTGTTAGAGAAAGAGCTGGGTAAAGTGATTGAATTGAAATTGAAAGAAGTTATTCGGTGAAATAGGAAAAAAAATTTTGAAAAACACTGAAGAATACATTGAGATTCGCACTTTGAATTGGTGAGTTTCATAAAGGTGCTGAACAACTCGGAAGTTTTGGTTTCTTGCATGAGACGAAACTGATTCAACGTCCTTCTGAAAATAGTCAAAATCGTTTTGCTGAAATGCGGAAAATTAAGCGTTAATTGACGCAACCGTGCTTGCTACACTCATGGCAATGTTTTAGCACAAACCAAAATATAAAAAAAATAAAAAAGTAAACAAGAAAACGCATTCGATAAACGATTGACTACTGAAAAGTGTATCATTCAATTTTAAAAATTTCAGGTCCACACACATCTGACGGCGTTTTTCAACTCTTCCGTACTTCCATAGTTGCGACTGAATCGAGGAAGATCAAAAGATATTGCCAAAATCCCCATCAGACAACTCCCAAACCGTTGGAATATTCCGTTCAGCTATCAAAAAAATTACAGTCTCATCAAAAGTGAGAGATTTTAGCATAATAGCGATATAATAAGCATTGCGGTTGCACTTCAATGCATTAAGCAAAACCGAAACAAATAAAGAAAAAGTTACGATGCGGGAATGGTAAATATATCGAGGAGTAATGAATAATGCAAAAAAGAAAATAATCCACTGTATGTGCAATTATTCCAGTATCTCCCGGCAAAGCGATTGGTAAGTAAGTCAAGCAGTGGGGAGCAGCATGGAAAAGATAAAATGACGACCCATTCAATAGGTTATTATTGAGGAACTTCTCACAAAAACAATCAGATCGCCTCGTTTTTACTAAAATGATTGCGTACAATCCATCGAGGTGATCACGGCTCATATGATGCTCACTTAACAACATGTGACTGCATCAGCTGGTGCTATGTGAAATCTGGATAAATCCCCAGAAATCCAGCGAATCCACTCACTCAGTAGGTCGTTCTGTTTGTGATTGTGGTGTTGCATTGGAGTGCTGTTGACGAAGCGAACTGCTACGTTTCAATGCCACAATAATGCGACAGTTCACAATAATCAGTATTAGAAATGGTAGAACGAACATGACGAGTGTATACGTGATAACCCTCATTACGACTCCATAAGTGTAGTCCATTTGAAGATCCGTTAGCGTGATATGCCTTGAAAATAATCGAAATTTAACTTCCATGATAATATTGCTCAAATACGGACGATTTTATGAGTAAAGCTAGGAGGAGATATGTTCACCCAGGGAAACATGCCACATTATTGATATGATTATTCAGGTGTAAATCACTTATCTTAGTGAGATGACTACCGACTGAGAAATTTTCTCGAAACTAACCAATGAATTTAACAGGAGGAATAAAAAATGACTGAACAGGACAGGGCACATCAAGAACAACATGGTGATTTCGGAAACCCCTCTAAGCCTGGGTACAGAGATACTTATGTTATCCATGATGATCGCGCGATCAAAGCAATTTGACAACGTTGAACTGCTCAAAGGAACAATGCGCTGAATTCGCCAACGAAAAACAGTGATTGTGCATGAAATGTGGTGTGAATATTGAGAGTATGCCTTGACATCATCTTCAGATAATCGTTCGGATAAATCTTCTTCGGATAAACAAAAAGCATGCCTTGACATCTTCTTGAACGACGTATTGTAACAAGGTACGACAGTGAGTTCGAGCCATGTCGTTAGATTGATTGCAATCGAAAACATCACAGAGCCAAATATGGCGTACTTGACCGGTTTCCTTCAATCAACCAATTCATCAGCAAGCCAGTGCAATGACGCAAAATTAAACATTTTTGCAAAAAAATTGTCATGCTTGAAGGCATACTAATAGACTGTAATGGGAAGTTGAAAACATCAGGGAAACTGTTACTTCAATTCATTTACAGTTTATTTTGCATCTTTCGCATTGTTTTTTGGGACAACTTTGAAGATTCTTTCATTTTACAGGAACCGAATAATTTCACGTCCAATTACGTTCCGGGGCCATCAGTATAAGCATTGATATGTCAATGAATCACTCTATCGAATTAGACAAACAATGTGATCCACCGTACAGATCGCATTGTATGCTAGTGTGATCATTGCATCTAGGTTTACACCATGTATCTTCTTCAATACATATTGAGGAATCGAGGAATTTTGAGGTTGTTCTATAGATATTTTCAAAAACAAAAATTACCAACCCGGTAACCCATCGTTTCGCACGGAACGGATAACATACGCCCAGAAATCTGTGAACCGAGACAAAAAGCGTTAAATAGACACCGCATGTTTGAGCGGTCCTCGCTAGAGGATAACTATACCTGAAATGAATTGACTATGTCCTAAAACTTTGGTGATCACAGCATTGTAGAATTTGGTTCAGTCCGGATCAATATCCTCACACTGACCAACTTTTCATAACGAAGCACTGATGTATCTCAGATAGCTTATTGAAATCTACGAATTGAAATTTACTTATTGTTAGGAATGAGTTAGTTGTATATTTTTGAAATTTGATTTGCATAAAGCAGATATTTGTTCGAATGTCAATGCATGGATGTATTGTAGCACGGTCTGCAGTGTTTGCATGTTGCTGAGATGTTCAGTGCATGAGATCAGTCTTCAAACGTCATTTAAAGTCTTTCAGAACTAGCCATATGTTAATGCAACCGTATTCTTGGCATATACTGGCCAGCTTATGCAAATATTATACAACCCGTTCCCAGAACATCAGTCAGTGAATTATTGCTGCTTGTAATCCGGGCAGCACACAAATTGAATTATCGCATGAAACATGCTAAAGTGATGTGTTTCCGCGTAGGAGTTAAGTACCAAGCCGATTGAATGCTTTCAAATAAGAATTCCTTGAGGATTCAGTCGTTAGGCAATGTAACATGTTGATCCAATTCCAGTGTAGATCATAGAGTGACAAATAAAATTTGCAAAAAAAAAAAAAGAAATGCCTAAAGGAAATTTGTTCATCATGGAATACCAATCAGACACATAAATTAACTGAATTGGAAAGAATTCTCAGCTGAATTCTCCAATTCGAACTACGAAAAAGTATTCGTTTGACGTATTTGCATAAATCCTTTGATCTTGAATGTGTTTTGTTTGAATTGTGATAACATTATAAATTATTCACACCAATAATGAATTCCGTTTCTTGGCACGTTAAGCAAACGACTCAAGATCTATAGTCATCTATGAAAAGGATTTTCCATCTTATACATCCCGCTAGAAAAACAAAAAGCCAAGCAATTGCAATTCATTCTCCAACATAATTAAGTGTCTATGTTAGCGATTTGCATCCGCATAGGCAAATCAAAGTGATTCATTGCATCAGTTAAAAACTCGAGAGAATGCCCTAAAAGTAATTTCCCTTGTGCTATATAAAATTCAAAAAATTTACATTAGGATAATTGGACAAACACATAAAAGAGTACATTTCATTTTGCTACAGTCAACAATTCTTGGTACAAAATCGATACCTCGTATCCTAAACATCTGAAATGTCTTTTTTCCCAAAAGCAAGCCTCAACTTTACGAAAAATATCACAACATCGCATTCTTACTCGAGTTTCAGCAAAAAATTTTTCTCATTTTGTACGATATGAAGGTACGGTGCACGTTATTTTTCGAGATTGGGCAGTAGCCTGGCAGTTTTCCTCTGAGAGATATCATATACCAACATTCAATAGATTACGGTTTGATTTTTGAAGTAGTAGTCTGAGAAGCTCAAGTGTCAACATCAGTCGATATTCGGCTCAAAAAAATCATTGAGATGGGAATCTCAGACATTCGGAGCAAAACTAGTTATCTGAAGTGGCAACAGAACTTTTCGTGAAGTTATTTCACAAGTTTGATGTGTGAGATTAGGTGTGAATCAGTAACGGTGTCAAGCAGTAATAACATTGGATTTTGCTCTCTCATATTTTGATAGCAATGTTTTGGTTTGACTTGTGTGCACTCATTTTAACGAAACTTCCCGCATTCACCTCGGAGTTCCAGTTGGAATCGCTCAAATTCCATGATTCCAATTGATCAATGCAGCTGTTTGCTTTTTTTTGAAATTGATTAAAAATCAGTGGAAAATCACTTGAACATGGACGCCAATTAAGAAATAACACCAATGATGTGGTATGTTCTTCATGCTCTAAATGAAAACTAGCATTGTCTCATGAATTCTTTTAAATCTCTTCATACTTCATTCCGGATGATACCTATATGAGAAGGAACCAGGAATGGATTTGCTGTCACCGATTTAGACCAGTCAGGGATTAGTGAAATCAATAGAATGAAGTTTTCAAATAGCCACAAGCTCCTGGAAGTTTCTGGTAGAATACAGAAGTTTTCAGGACGACATCGTATGTGATAAGTTGTGAATTTGTTTGTGACGTTCTGATTAGAAGACTGCTGTAAGTTAGGAAATTATATTTTACAAGAATTTTTTCATCAAATTGACGACTTTTCCTGTTTGCGATCGAAGAAATGTTCAAAAACATGTACATCATGCGGCTGAAGTGTCTAGGGTTGAAGATACACAATATTCAATGCAAATTTTCACTGTTCACATATTCGGCTATCTAACCAACTCAACTTCAATTATATGGCATGGTTTGGTAAACTTGAAATTGAAGAAACCAGTGATTGAAATGAGACGAACGTCGTCGCTGGTGAGTGAGATGAGCTACTGCTGCCAAACAATATGATGAAAATGGTCCGAATGAGTCTGTGAGCTTTCCGAAAAATTTCTGTCTTATCTCATGTTTAGATCGATGAGATAAGACTGAAATTTGTCAATTGGAATCAAACGACTTAATGCTCAAAATATCCACCTTTGAAGTACACTCGAGCTGGCTGTTCAGCTGTCAAACTGACCGAATATCCAAAACGATTATCCGAAATCGATGAAGAAATTCATTTGTAGAGGAAGAAGAGGAAGGACGTTCCTTAGCGGTCGAAAAATTTAATCCCAATTACGAAACACCACGACAGAAATTGATTTCTTGGAGCGTTTGCCGTTGTTTTTGCGGGATTATTGGCTGGATGAAAATGCGTTCAGTGAAGATCAAAATTCCGTGAATTATCCAGTGATGCAAATGGCCCAATGAAGATGATGAGCCAGCCCATAAAGATGTGTTCTTTGTGCTAATTTTGGCTCAGTTTAACAACAAACGAAATTAATTTGCAGTTCCCTTGGTGTTTCGCAAATACGGTAGCGCTAGTGCATTGTTGCTGCTATTAATGTTTGGGCATGACGACGATGAGTTCGCTCATTTGAGAATTTTAGCTTCAATTTTAGCTTCGGTGAATTTTTAGCTCCAATGAAGCAATAACACTGAGAAATGTGACTTCAAAGTGAGCGGGTCAAAAATCGTATCAAAAATAATACGCCAAAAACAAATATTGTGTTAGCATCCGCTCAATAATGGGAATGTGCATTAGATCAAATAGCGCAATCCCAGTCGATTCATGAGAATCAATGCTCTTAATACGTCCATCTTTGAAGTGCATTAGAGCTGGATGGCTGGCTGTTCAGCTGTCAGATTGATAGACCTGTGTGAACGGATATCCAAAACGATTATCCGAAATCGATAAAGAAATAATTCATTTGAAAAAGACGACGAAGGAATCGACAAACCTGAGTACAACTGGATATATGTCGTGTAGCATGAACGATGTTGACATAACGGCGATAACCGGAAAGAGAAGAAAGAAGAAATTACACAGCAACAGCAACAAATCCGAAACGCTCAACGCCAACAAGAAATGATTGACGAGACTTGGTCGCATCTCCGGATGTGCAAATACGATAATATTGATGAGATTCGTTAACATGCCAAATATTGAGATAGGCATATTACCCATTAGGCGATAATCGATTTGATCTTGTGTGAAGATGCCCGCTTGACACATCTCAAACGACGACACATTCAATTCTGTATCCAGTGACGACGACGACATATTATTCGCATTCTGAAATCATCAATCATATTTTCATTCCGCACATCATATTGTCTCAAATGGCTGACTCCTACAAAAGACTGCTTGTCGGTAAGCATGCAATAATCCAACTGAACATAAACATGAACAATCGAGTGTTTCTGGCCAAATGAATTGTTTGACAATACTCTATTGTTTCAAGTGGTAACCTCAAGTGGTCACATGTTGCATTCATTTAAACACTTAATCAAAACAAATCGGCATTAGCTCATCGCGGAAAACATTCCACACGAATGCGTTTACAATCAACGATAGATAGTTTTCATACAATAGTTATCAGTACCCTCTCACAAATCATAAACAGCCAATAGTTCTAGGCAAATCAACGCTTCCAGCAACACCAAACAGTAATGGAATAAGCGTGGAGATATTTCTTGTTATCAGTGAGTTAGGAGACGGAATGCATGATTATTAGAATGATCGGTGATAAACTCGGTTTAGATAATGATAAATTATGCTTTAGTGTGGAACATACATCAAGAAGGCAACTACTGAACAACTGAATAGGCAACTAAGCAACGAGTGAGTAGTATAAGCGAATTGCTTTCTTAAAATAAAAAAAGTAATCAGTCATAAGCAACATAAGAAGAAGATGAAACGGCCAGAAAGGTTTCTCGTTGCGTTAAAACGAAAAGCCCTAGTGCTGCTTTGGTAAAGTGAACGGTTACGTCATCATCGCTTCAGGAATAACACTTCGAAACATTCTATCACTAGTATCTTAACAGCTGATCAACAATTTGGACGTATCTCAACAGCAACTGCAAAGTTTGGCTTCTTTGACGTGACTGCGAGATCCAGTAAAACTTCAGTCTTGAAAAAATTCTCGATCTTAAGCTTCTTGTTTTGTTTGGAAAACACAATGCTTGAAGCACCAAGCAAGCGTTTAGAGCGGAGTACACAAGAGGGAAAAGATGATCGTACCTATTCAAAAGAAGACGAATGTTGAGTCGTTAATAGGTAATTGGATATGCTAAACGAAATGATCATTAGAAAAAAATGTTTTGAGGCATTTCGTTTGTGAAATTTGAACCGTTTCGAGTCGTTAGAGCAGTATCCAGATTACCGTTACAATGTAAACTTGTGTTCAACTGATTCAATCTTTTGGACGGAGTCACGTATTCAATTCTCTCCAACAACACATGGTGATTATTGCTCTTATTTATAGACCACAATACACTTATGCTAGTGAACAACCTTGATAATTTGAATATTTTGGGCAAAACATGTAAATGTGAATTTCATTTCAGATATAAATGGGAGAATTTTCTTTGAATCACTTCCACAATCTGCTACCGCTGCTGGAAGTTTGTATTTTGACTTATGTGCGACGGTTGTTAAGAATGAGATGCATTTCATCGTGAAATACGGTTACGTTTCATCGCTGATCTATTGAAGTCCAACCGGAGTCCACTTCTGATGTCTTTGATCAGTACAGCTTACACTTAGGATTAGTTTAACATTTCACATAACCTCTCAATCAGAGAAACTCTTTCAATCCGGTCTGTGATAGTGCAGTACTTATATCTATGCTCAATTCGGACTGCATTCATGGTGTCAACGTAAAGTTTGCCTATCGTAGAGGAGCCAAGCAGTAGTATCTTGAGTTCTAAATCGTGGTCGGATAAAATTTCATTCACCAGTTTCTATGCATCAGTCTATTGCCGTAGTGAGTTTAGCTGTAATGCGTGTGAAGAATTCGACATTGTACAGCTCTTCAATGAAGATAGCTGATTATATGCAATGAGAAGACCATTTGATTGAGTTCGAAACAGAAGCGTTCGTTTGTGTAGCAATTGTTGTAGCAATACACACGGCTAATGAGATGCAGATTAATCAGTGATCTTTCAGAGTAACAATTTCGAAATCATTCAACGAATTACGGTTTTGCTTTTCTTGGTGACAATGTTTGCGAGAGACACAAGCATTTGGTGAACTCACTGACGATTATTCGTCACAATTAGGAGGCAGTTCTTCGAAGACAGACGTCGGTGGATCGAGTTTCATCGTTTGATCGCCAAACGAATCGCTATTGATGTTGGAATCCGCGGATGTACGGACAGTGAAATCGGCAACAAGAGTTTTGCAGATATAAAATTGACAAGAAAATGCTGGAGAAAATCGTGTCTTCACAAGAAAACTTCCACTTATCACATACCTCAACAATGCTCATGATGGATGGATGGATGGATGGACGATGGTTCCGACGGCTGTTAACAAACAAGGCTAGTCAGCGATGATGGCATCAGCAGCCGGCGACAATTTCGAATAGTGGCCAGAATATCAAACACGGTCAAAATATTCAGTGACCGATGGACGTAATAAGCAATTAAACGAGCGAGTGCAATTCAGGAGCGATTCGTTCCTGAACGATCAGAGGAGATCTACTCAGCAAAGCGAATGTTGATCTGTCGAGACAGTTCGTTGCGATAGCGTTGAAGTGGTAATAGTAGTAGTAGTAGTAGTAGTAGTAGTAGTAGTAGTAGTAGTAATAGTAATATTTGTGTTTTACATTCGAAACCTATAAAGTGGAGTTAATTCAAGGTTCAACTGCCAACAACGTTCATGAAGTGTATACACGTAAATTTACTTGATTTGGAGCAAAAGCGCCTCGTCGCAAACGACTTGAAAGAACGATTCTTTTGAGGATAAATCTATCGTTTGAAATGTAACTTAATCTAAAGTAACAGTTCGTTTAGCATTGCATTTTTTCAATTGACCCGTTCAATGCAATCACCGCTAGTGGGTGGTTCATGGTGACGTGACATCTGGTTGGTTGGTTGGCTGCTTACATCAGATGAAATTCTAACATAAGCAAATTCATCGTTGGGAACGATACGACCGCCCCGTATCGTTTATGTGGAGCAATTATTTGTGGCAATGTCATATGCTTGGTGCTTGCAAACTGATAAAATGAGAATGATATCGATACGAAATCGTGATTGAAATATATGTTTTCACTTGTCAATTTCATCTGATTGCTCGAGGTAAGAGGTAATTTGAGTGCTGTAATCGTGTTAAAGTGAGAATTTGAAGGCGGCAGTGCACGCTTGCGGTTGGTACTTGCTTTTGATTAGGCATCGTTATTTTTAGGTAGTTGCTATCAGCTATCAGAACATACACTGCGAAGATGCTCTGCTGAGCTAATCGGACAACTTTTGCCTTCAGAAAAAAAAATGAATATTCACGAAAACACATCAATCAAAAGGATAAATTGCATCACAGAAGATACATCTCCTCGTTTAAGTAACATGATAAACTATGAAACGCCAAAACATCCTATTATTATTCATCAAATTTTGATTGACATACGCTTACTTAAAGAATGTTGCTGATAGACGCACATTGAATGTGTTGACCATTGAAACGATAGAACGAGAATGCACATTTAATGAGGTTTCAGTCATGAGCGTATTCCTTAATTAAGTGTGAGTTTATTAATGGTTTTGGAAGGAAACACCATCTGACACAGACACAGAGATCATTGTGTATGCTATTATCATGTCTGGAATTGTGGTTTTGATGACAGCTCATTGAAATATAAACAATTGTTGATTGTATGTCAACTGCCTTCCTATAAAAGCCTTTAAACAATGGAAATGTGCCATTTCAAAGTGATATCGTCGGGGGCACATCAAAAGTATTTTGTCAACATTTGCTAATTGACGAGCTTAGAACTTAAGAGCCTGAAGTTTAAGAATTGAACAGAATGTCTTGATCAGGTCGAATTTCGGTGAGTCGCTTGATTACGATCATTCAAAGTTTACAATCGGTGATTTCTTTGCCCCAGTGATCAGTTGTTCTTCGTCAGTTCCGTTCGTTCACAACAAAAATACGCAATATCAGAATTCAGGGTACCAAAACAGACCAGAGCAGAACATTTTCCTGTCCATCCAAACCGAAAAATCTTCAAAATTTAAGAATGCTGAACGAAGCGACAACATCTTGAAACATTCTTTGTTCACTTCGAATGAGTTCAGTGAAACTAGTGACAACTATACAGTGACGTCATCGCATGTGAACAAAACGAGAAAAATGATCGAATCGAGTGATAGAAATGTTGCTGAAAGAGTTTTTCTTTCGGAGTGGACAAACTGGACCTTTATAATGGTTCCACTAGAATTTCTGGCTTGTTTAAGCACAGTGTCGGAATGAATTGCTATGTGATTGAATAAAACGGAAACAGATTTGAAAGCGAGCTTCAATCACAACAACACATTCAGTTCCGTTCGAATCATCGAATATCTTCACGCAGAAATATGGATCATCCTAACAGAGGAACAAATGGCATAACACTAGATTATGCTGATAGTGAATAAATGGATCAAAAAGCATTCAAGCATCCTAAGACGGTCTTGAAGCAGTAATTTGCATACAAATTATATTCAGAATGGGTAATGTATAAAAGGCTATCACATCCATGTCGAAGAATGTAGCGCAGGATATCCGTCTGGATTATCCTTCTGAATATCTTCCAAGCAGAATGTCCTTCGCCACATCTGCACGAATGTTATTGCTTAAGAAACTGCTCACCGACGAGTGATCGGGCGGTGTTTATTAGATGTGACATCAGTCGTTTAGTTAATAGTAAGTCAGTGATGATAATTACAGGTGAGATAATTTCTGTCCCAATCATTTTCTCATCTTCTTCTCATTCAGTTCCACATTTTTCCATTTTTTTCTGACCTCTCATTCATTTATGGAAACGACAAAGCAAATGCATTGTGCACTTCAAAGTTGAGAAATGTAATTGTGCTGTCGAATCTGATCGTACGTAAGCAAATACGTCACATTGTGTCATCGTCGGCTTGCAATCGCAATAATCTATGCAACTAGAGCAGCTAATACACGGCAGCTGACCAGAGAGTCAGCAACTGAAAACACATGGTCGTCCCTTTAACGATGCAAGCAACTTAAATTTGCTCGACTAAACAGCACACGACTTCTTCAAATCAGAATCTAGTCAAGTCATGGCAAGATGCATAAGGAGATTGATGTGTTTTATTCGGATTAAATCGCACGCAGAAATGCACACTTTCCATGGTCGTTCATTTCCACACGCAAACTACATAAAAATTAATCGTAGCACAACGAAACAGTCAACATGTAATTATGCATAAGTAAAAAATTGTTGATATCATTTCATTACGACGATGCATCAGCGAAATTATCATTTACATCGTCACCGACGTCATCAGCTAAACCCAACGAAAGCGCAAGCGAGGCTTGTTGATCAAACTCGGTTCAGACTCCAATTGGATGGTGTGTAAGGTAAACTGGAGCTATACTCAGCTCAACACCGCAATGAAGCCTCAGTCAAGAACTGAATTTATAAAATGTCTTATGGAAGCCTCAGTTCTCAAATTTTGCTGCTGGTCTCGTAAATTTATGATGAAGGCTTAATGTGACTGAGTTGTTACGTCATTTTGAAGTAGCAACACGAGAATTCATCATTTGCATTTCAAATGAGAAAAATAAGTAAGTGTGCACGATCAGCGCATTTTGAGGTCGTTACACAGAGGATTTCGGTGCTCGTCGTCATCACTGGCGTCGAGAAGAGCCACAAAGATGAATAGCATACGGCACACAAACAAAAATCTAATTAAGTCAGTCGTTTCCTTCACCATAATCGCAATTATTTTCGCGCATTCACATCGCGGAAATAATACAGCTAACAATAACAAGAGTACCATTAGTGCAAAAAATGATATTAGAAGTGGTATTGAAATGATCAGCAACACTATCCATTGTAATATTAATAATATTATTATTGATCATAATCATAATCATAATAATACTGATAATGATAATAATAAAAAAATAATACTGATAATAATAATAATAATAATACAGCTAGAAATAATAATAACAGTAATCATACTAATAATAGTAGCAGTCATGTTCCAGTCAACGACCATAATAGTGGTGATAACAACATCGAGCTAGTAATGATAACAATATTGAGTTCTATAATACTGTTATCAATAACAGTAAGAAAAATGATTTGAAAAGTACCAATAGTTCACTTTTAAGAGAATCAAACTGTGAAGAATGTGATCAAATTTTGTTTGTTTTAATGTGTATTACCAAAACGTTTGACAATTCGAGACTTGACATTCCTTAGAAGTTTTTGAAGTTTGTTTAACACTTACTTTGCACTTATTTATAAATATTTATTTGAAATCCTCTCAAATTCTGCACAAATGTTTCTTTTTAGCGACGAGAAATTTTTTGTCTTTTTCACTTCTTTAGCGTCGAATCTTTTCTTGATACCAGCCATCAATACGTCATTTCGTTGCAGCTCGGCGCTTATAAAAACAACTGATATAAATATCAGCACTCTGAATGCCTATCCATTACCTGCTGGCAGTGATAGACTCCTGTTCTGTTCGGAACACTTGCGTTAAAATATTCAATCATATCAAATGCAAATGCAACAATGATATAGCAATGATTGTATCAGAGTAAATCTTAAAGAATCGGATTTTTTGATGATATGATGAAAAAGTGTGGATTTTAAGTTCGACGAATACGATCGTAAATAGGAAATTCGTCATGATCAGCAGCGCGAGAATACGTTAGAAGCAGATCGAATTGTTGTAGCAAAATGAACTCAAGGCGCTTTTGCTAGAAACGCGAGAACAACACAGCGCAATTATAACTCCAGGATAATCGACACGAAATTATCTTCGCGCATCTTGCCGTTTAATGCGTTCCGTTTCAATCATACATAAAGCATCGTAAGTCGCGTAAATCCTCTTGGTGATGCGCTCAACTTTGATGAGCACACAATTTATCAGATAGGTGCTTTCGTTGTGATTTCCTGAAATCCACTCAAAAATATCCATCCAACCAACCACCTGTTTTATGCAACCTACACAACCACCTCCTGTTTCACTCGTCATCGATCGCATAGCAACATATCAAGTATGGCATGGTGTTTAGAATGTTCCGCAATCTAAGCAACAAAATCTTAGCACTTTCGATGAAAGACTGGAATTTGGAATGAAATCTGCATGGCTTGGAACATACGGACCATAAAATTCGGATGAATGGCAGCTGCACATCGAAAATAATTCATCTGATACAGATAATTGGATAATAGATACAAGCCGGATCATAGCCTGCTGGCTCAGGCTCACAACATTAATGCTATTGGTACACCACTCGGTTTCAAGCAAAACTTTCCTCCGCGAACGGGAATCGAACCCGCGACGTTCCCGTTCGCGGAGGAAAGTTTTGCTTGAAACCGAGTGGTGTACCAATCATCTGATACATTTTTAGTCTCTACTCCTTCGTATTCTCATTGTCAAGCAATGATCGATGATGTCTAAACGGCATTCTTGATGGGGGACGTTCAGTTTCGTTCACATTTCCTGTCGAATATCACCACTGCCGTGAAGATCTGTGAAAGCTGTCCAAAGTCAACAATTGCCTCAAAATCCTCTGAAATTTTCAGTTTTTCGCGATTTCGCACTGGTATGGGCAGGTACGGATTCAGTTCTGAAAAAAACAACTTGGAAATTCATTGGCTTAAAACGGCTCAAATGAACAACATGAACGGCAATGGTCTGTCGGTCAGTGAGTGCACGCTTTGATAAAAACTCTTGCAGTTATCCGATATGTCAGTTTCTCACTCACCATCTAACCAATCAAATTTAGTGTGACCATTTATTACTCTGACCAGATTTCTACTGAAAATGACACAGGTTTGGGAGATTCGTGAAGTGCAAAAATACAAAAAAAAAACTGCAACACCAATCAACTTTCAGCGTTATCATCTGAAATAAATGCTGAAAACGTCCATTAAGCTCATTACACCAATTAAGCCACCTTTCGTCACATGCGTAGTCTTTGCCCACACACACACAAACAACAACAAATTTGAATGATTGAATCTTTATTTGTCTAGTAGCATCAAAAATGTCGTTGTTCTCAAGAGTCGTGAGAGATTTTCCGAGAATGTGTAACAAAATTACTGGAAAGTGCTAAGCGCCCAGACAGAGGGCAATAAGGAAATCAACTTAAACAAACACAATCAGCAAATTGCAGGCAGAATTTTTTTTTGAAGAAAGGCATGGCAAGAGCGATCGCTAATCGAACGAAAAGTTGCCCTAATCAAGCATTAAAGGTGACAATATGCTAATAGTAAGTCAAGTGTTGTTCAGTAGATAAAAAGCTAAAACTATTACGTGTCGAAAAGAGAAATGATTCGAAACTTCTATAAGGCATGGCACGCTCAAACGTATGCAAAGCAGATGCTTCCTAGACGACCGTATTGAAATGTGTTGAATTGTTAAAGCGATAGTCCTTCCCCTAAAAAACAGTTGAAACGTTGTAAAACTGTAGTTTTTGTATGATTACAACTGTGATTATTCAGACACGAGAACTCATAAATAATCACATTTTTCTTGAAAACATTTTGCTCATAAACAATTCATATGCTAATCAATTCGACGTGAACGATATTGGATGAATACATGATTTTAAGTACACATGATTTTCATTATTCATCGAGTTTTCTATGCATTTTTCAAGACACCGATTGAATACGTTCATCGATACGTTTACGCACATTTAGATCAAATCTAGAAATGCAATGATCGACAAAGCGGAACAATCATCCAGCTACACAAAATTTCACAATATCAGCTTGTCGTTTCATAATATCGATCACTTACCCGCACATACTAGTAATACTCTCCACCGGTGAGTATCGGTGGTGGTTCAAGGGCATGAGAATTTCTCAAAATTGCGCGTTTCATCATATTTATTGGAAATTTCACAACCAAAAATACAGCTGAACGAACGATAACGAATTGGATATGTAATGGATGCAATGTGCATAATCGGCATTCAAAAACCACTAACGATCTGTCATCGTCAGTAATTGAAGAAGATTGTCATCTGTCAAAATCTGAGTGAATCATTTCAGTTGGCGCATTTCAATTCACTCGGAAAACTGCGACGAGCGTTTAGGTAACGGAAAAGAAGCCATCATGCTTGTGCCATCAAGCTTGTACACTGATTGAGTGGCGATAAAACTATATGTTTTTCGTATTGCCCGATTCGATGCATTGTGTGTCTTCTGTTTGATCAGCTTAGATGACAGCTACTACTGTGAAGCTGCTTTCGCATGGGAATTGATCAGAATGGCTGTTGTGCTCGCTGACAACAACGATTTCATCCTACTCAACTACAAGGCACCTTTATTCAGCAGCTATTTGGCAATGAATTCAGTGTTTATCGGTCTCACAACTAAACGCAAAACGGGTCATTCTGCTGGCCAAACCTTATTGTTGCGAGGATTACAGAGTGCAAGATGCAAGAGAATTTCGTCGATCATGCACACAGAACAAACACACCTTTTCAGTGGCTGAAATGAGTCATTCACTCAAGCAATTTCAACACAAATGCCCAATTAATTCAGTCGTTCAAAAACTTTGCAGTCTATCAAAACAAGTATGACAAAAACTTTGCAGATACGACAAGCTGTTAAGCTGATTTTTATCGGAGAACTGAGTGCAACAAATGAGATTTCACAAACACATTGCCGTCAAAATCTTCGAAATCACCCGAAACTGATTCTCTGTGCAGTTGAATTTCTCTATGCAATCAAAATATTTTGGTTAATATTCACAAGATTGAATTATCGCAGTTGCGCACGTGAACCGTTCGATTAACTTCATTAACTTCGATTAACCGTTAATATTCAATTAATTAATTAACTTCATTAATGAACGTCTGTTTTCAATTAATTTGGCGAACATTTCATCTGGATCTCTGGTCGATTGGTTGAGTTTTCACAAGTGACTCAAATTCCATCCATACTCATAACTAACCAGGTGGTTCAATAATATCAACTTATTGACTGTCATAACAGATAAGCGAGTTCGATAGATTCGTCGAAAACAACTGACAGGTATTCTGATTGAATGTGTAAACGAGCCTGGTGCAACTATTTTCAGTCATTTGTCATCCTCTCATTATGAGCGAGTCATCATGATCGTCATTCTGTGACTCATAAGAAAATAATTTTGAAAAAAAAAACAGCATTGCACATGAAGGAGAATTAGGTGACGCAAACAAAAACACTGAAAGCAAATAAACACTACAAATAAAGTAAATAGAATACTGTTCATCAGTATGATCCATAACAAATAAGCAAGTCTATGATCGAATAAAATTTTTTTTTGAATGATGACGAGATGAATGAAGCTGCCTGACTTCATTAACGTGTTTCTTCGATTAGTCAAAAGGAACAGCGAGATGAGTTGCTAGGGAGTTAACTTTATATTGAGGCAATCAATTCGATGACAATTCAAAGTTAATCTTGATTGTCTATCGAATTGTGTTATTTTATTTGATACCTAAACAAATACACGAATCTCTTTCATGAACATTACATTTCATTTAGTTTTCCGCTTAACTTGTCATTTTGTTGTGCTAAAATTTGTACCAGTGACATTCAAACACAAATACACGGTACACTTTTTGTATTGATGACTTCTGTTTACGAGTGTTTTCACGTCTGTGTTCGTGAACGGTAAACATTGATTAAGCATCGCCATGATAATCCCTTCTCACCCAGCAATGATGATTCAGTTCAGAAAATATGGATGCGCGTATATCATTCAGCAAACCTAGGGATCAACATTAGATAACTGAACGTTAACGACGTTTTCTTCAGATGAAGTCACTCAGAAGAATGTTCTCGTCTGTTCGTGAGTTCGCTACAAGCAGAGTGACAAAACCAAGTGAATTATTTACTCGATGAACTGTTTAAACACTGAACACCCTATTTTTTAAGCATGACAGTGACGAAAGCGTATAATCACAAGTTCACTAGCAGTCTGGAGCAGGAAATAAACCGATTATTAGAGCACGTAAATGTTTCGTAATGTATAACATAGTCAAGTTGAATAGATGACCAAATTTGTACAAGTAGGAATTTCTGAAACGTCGATGCATGTTACATGGACGTTTCAGAACGATTAATTTGCTGTAACCTTGTCAAACAGAGCAAATGGATGTCATTTTAAAACCCATTGCTAAAAGAACAGAAAAAAAAACAGCCAGTGATCAACTAATCATAAGACTTCACCGTGGTATCTCAACTTCGATTTGGAAAAGATTTTCCGAGAAAATAAGCAAGTAGGAGAGTTATTCTTGACATGTTCGTTGCCTTCACCTATAATGAGCGGATAATTTTCGCAATAGCGGAAATAAATTTTCGAGGCAGGTTCCGAGGATAATCGATCCCTATAATTGCTTCAAAAAAGCATTTTCCTTCTCGAGTGCAAATAGCGTGATCTTCTTGCACACTGAATTTTTCGAACAATGTGCACTAATCATAATTTGAAAGTATCTATAGTTGTTGGTACTTTTGAGTTCAGGTGTGTTTTCTTAGGGGAATTATAATGAATGTCTGCATTCACCAATTGATAAATGACCCAAGGATGAGCAAAAATTATTTCAGATTCATATGTTTGTGCGTCGCTCGAATATAATTTACTGACCATTGTTAAAAATCTGAAAGAATTTGCTTGTAATGCAACTCTCTTTAATGAGTAAATGAAATGGTGAAACATGAAGCTTTTTTTAAAATTGGTCTAGACCAGTGATTCTCAGAGGAAGCGAAATTACTCATTTTGGGAATACAACGCCATTATGATGGTGTTTTTTACTCGGTATGTAAATGCGGTTAGTTGATGGCAACGTTCTCCTAAAAACTTAGTATCACTAGCTCGTAAGGGCCTAACAGGGTTTTCATTCTTCTAATCGCTCTCATAGCTTTTATCAGCAAAAGTGTTCTCTTCTGCTAATTTATCGTTCACTTCACTCAACAATTAAAATCAAATTCTCATTCTATCAAATACACTCTATAATTAATCATTTGGCTGTCGAATGTTGCTGAGCAATTCTATTCGATTGTTGTATTGTTGATTTCGGTTGTCAACACTCGTCAACGTATCCAGTAAATAGTATATGCTACAGAATGAGAAATTGATTCAAGCTGTGAGCTGGAATGGGACGAAGTGAATGATAAAAACTCATCAAGAGAACGGTATTCGTATGTAATAGCTATGAGAGTGAATACAACACGTCTGAAAAGAATGAGAATTCATCTGAATCAGTTTGAATTAAGCGTGTCATAGACAACAGTAGCTTTTCATGCAATCAAAATGGATTGCAGTAATGAGCAACACAACGGTCTAGGACTCTAATTTCACGCCGTTGAGAAACTTCCAGACCGGTTTTAAGTTTGTCACAGAAATAGCAAGTTCCTGTATCAGGGGGGGGTGGAGAGAGAGATTGTTAACAGTGGCTTGCCGGATCATGAAAACTTGCAATGGAACACCCGAACGTGAAAACCACTGAATTAGATGTACGGCAAGCTTTGAACATTCGCTGGTTTGCTAGGTGGCTCAAGCCGGGTGGAATTCCACCGAAGCGATCAATCAGAAAATCTGATTAGGCGGACAACGAATAAGCGGAAAGATGTTTAATTCTGCAATAAGCTACTTTAACTCGATGAGGAAATTAACTGATCATTGTGCAACACTGGAGAGAGTACTGTTTTCTAAGTAACGTTTTTTTCATTAAAACATGTTAGATGTTCGAAGTTCATCATCATACTCATTCCTAATTTGGAATTCGTGTCAAACGCACGACTGCACACTGACAGGATGTCAATAAACGCTATCGAGCAAATTTATCAAGACGTTTTGTTAGATTGCTGAAGCAGAATTTCGAAACGTAAACACAAGGAAAACACAGAAAATGAATATTTATAGCAATTCAGTAGTATAATGTCTTGGTCATCTTTGATAATGATTATAACTTGTTTATACAGAAATCTGATTCCCCCCCCCCGAAAAAAATATATCCAGAGAACGAATATTTATGTACAGAGATTTATGTAGAATATTTATGTACAAAAATATACAGAAGCATGAATTCCCCCTCCCCCCAAAAAAAAAAATCAAATATACATAGAAAAAGAACGCATGCAAATGAATATTTATGTCATTTCGGCAGTATTTTGGTCATTGTTGATAATGTTTATAATTGGTGTATATATTTGTTGTGTTGCATGAATTCCCCAAATGAAATCTAAATGGTTGAAGTTGGCCAATTCGTTCATGATGTGATGGCCGCTGACGTGTGGCTAAATCACTCATCGAAGCAAATCGATCATCTGCTCGACTCTATGATCCTTGTTTAGCTCAATTCAAATCATCCATTCGTATCGAAACCGCAATTTTATTCATATTCAAAGAAAAAATTCACAAGAACGGTAAAAACGCACAACGTTCGGAACGTTAGAAGAAACGAAAAACACTTGCGAACAAACGAATACTTTTTTTTTTAATTCGGTGGCACCACTTCTTAAAAGTGTTTCACATAATTTGCAAAGTGAAAACATAATCTGATAACTGATGTGTGATTGATATTATTCGTTTGAATGCTGAAGAAAAAACTTTCGGTCAAATCAAAACGTTAAAAGTGAACGTCGAAGTGAACTGACTCTCCGCTTATCATCATCCGTTTTCACGTTATTCAAATAGTTATCCTTCATGAAATCCCCAGCGTGAGCAATCAACCAGACCATTCTCACTGCGCAATCGCATCGATGACGATAGGGGCGAATGAAATTTACAGATTAACGTTTGCAAAATCAATCTGTAAAATTTACTCACAAAACAACAACTCACCCGAAAATCTGTTAAATTCAACCGAAGACAAAATCGTGGGGTTTACATTGATCAGTTCTTGTTAAAGAATACAGTGGATGCACGAAAACATTAAGAAGACGATATTCAGAGATAATGATGCAATTCTTGAATAATTAATGGTCAGAGTTTAATGAGATGATGATAATACTTCACAATAATGATAACAATAAGTTATTACTGATACCATAGTCATTATTATCACACATAATAGATACCCACCTGATAAGAACACAACAATAAGCGAAATTCGGTATACTTATTGATATGTTCAAGAATTGAAGTAATGTTTTACATGAGTATTGTTGCATCATATTGTATGCAAAGTAAAACCATGCTAGTAACTCACATTATGAAGCCTTCTTTGAATGCGTGAACCGAGATATCTCATTGCTCGAATGCGATTTGCTCATCAGAGCGATTCGACTGTATAGAAAGTAAAGATATTGAACATCTCAATTGTATTAGTCGCCTTTCGTGTGCATTTCTTCTTGATTCAGACTGACTGTGATATCAATGAACAGTATCTTATCGAAGTGATCAGTTATCATTACTTAGAATAGTCTATACGCTCATGTTCTACTAGTCTTCCCTTTGATGAAACAGTTTCAATGGTATAATGTTAAATAGGTGATCAGAGATCAGAACTTTTTGTGATGTTGTTTACTCAATGCATTGGAATTTCGCAATGGTCTTTTGCATGCACTCTGTCAAAAAATGTCAAACGATGTTCCATGCATACAATGCTTTAAACACGCACGTGTACACCTACACACGCTCGCATCCGATGCATGACACTCCAGAATCATGAACCCTCTGCATCTCTATTTTCTCTTATATTCTCATGCTAGTTTCCTTCTCAGCAGTCCTCGCGATGCTATTTCGACAATTCTCGGCTTGATGACGAGACCAGACACCCCACTTGTCAATCGATTTTTTCCCATCTAACTCCACCAAGATCACTTAAATTACTTTCAATTCTGTTAGCACGATTGCACGATTCTTGATACATTTGATCCGTATGAATTTTTGAATATTTTTTAAATTCAACTTATTTGATCTATCCCCATGAATAGTACTATACTAATTGATCATCACAGATCATTTCAAAATGACTGCCTTACTAATATGTTTATTCAGCATTCATTTACTATTGTCGAGAGTGGTTTGTGCGGTCAAGTGTTGATGCGTTATACATCTTTCTATATTTTATTCGTGATTTTAGTTTTATTATTATCGGTGATAGTTTAGTACTATTGTGAGGAAAGTGAGAATTGCATTGAATTGCTCTGATCGTTTTGAAATGAAATTGATGAAAACTGCGAATTATTCATTTAATGTTGTTTCAGATGGGGATGATCGATCAAGATGTGACAGCTGAACGATGCTGTCACTGCAGATCGAATCAAATCGAAGGTGGGGAATTAAATCATTTATGTGGTGATTCAATTTGTTACTTAGTGGTTTGAAATGACTTCATTATCCATCGGTCTTGTTAATTTCTCGTGATCTGATATGAATTGCCGCATTTTCAGTGAGTATGGTGGACGACGTTGGGATGGACGCTTTTTTATTCGGAGGATGACGTTTTCGTTGGATGATGTTCGATGGATGGAGACGGTGATGACAGGTGACATCGAGGATGAAGAGGACTTCAAGAGAGCAGCAATATCAAGCCACCAATCTCAAAATAGAACGTATCAATATCCAAATCACAACAACCGTATCAGAGTATGCAAATAGTATGATAAGATAGCGCGTGGAAGCGCAGGGTTAGGACTTTGAACTTTATTTTTATTTCATGAGAACTTGAACAAATAATCAGGAGTTGAACAACTCCTCATTTTGGATTATTTATTTTCACTTCTATTAGAATTTAAGGAAGAAGAATAAAATTAAGTCGTGGTCAGTGACCACATTTTTGCATGCTTTTTCTTTATTCCTTAATTCATTGGTGAATATTGTGAATTATTTTGTACATGTATAATAGTTGATTACTTGTACATCGTTCTTTATTAGTAACTGACTCTTTGAAATTTGATGACAATACAGTGATACATATTGTGTCATATTGTTCAGTGCTGTAGAACTTATCATCGTTAATCGAAACATGTTTTCGAATATGTTGATGATGTGTCGTGTTTTAACTGGGGGGATTTTTTAGTACTTTTTAATTTAGTTGTTAATATTATTTGTG